>JACXGK010000901.1:48067-85396 GCA_016801125.1 Novumbra hubbsi
AACTTAATAACACAGGGATATGTTGATATTGAACTTAATAACACAGGGATATGTTGATATTGAACGTAATAACACAGGGATATGTTGATATTAAACTTAATAACACAGGGATATGTTGATATTGAACTTAATAACACAGGGATATGTTGATATTGAACGTAATAACACAGGGATATGTTGATATTGAACTTAATAACACAGGGATATGTTGATATTGAACGTAATAACACAGGGATATGTTGATATTGAACGTAATAACAGAGGGATATGTTGATATTGAACTTAATAACACAGGGATATGTTGATATTGAACTTAATAACACAGGGATATGTTGATATTGAACTTAATAACACAGGGATATGTTGATATTAAACTTAATAACACAGGGATATGTTGATATTGCACTTAATAACACAGGGATATGTTGATATTGAACGTAATAACACAGGGATATGTTGATATTGAACTTAATAACAAAGGGATATGTTGATATTGAACGTAATAACACAGGGATATGTTGATATTGAACGTAATAACACAGGGATATGTTGATTTTGAACTTAATAACACAGGGATATGTTGATTTTGAACTTAATAACACAGGGATATGTTGATATTGAACTTAATAACACAGGGATATGTATATATTGAACTTAATAACACAGGGATGTGTTGATATTGAACTTAATAACACAGGGATGTGTTGATATTGAACGTAATAACTAGGCATGTAACGATTCACTCAACTCCCGATGCGATACGATTCACAATACTCATAACACGATACAATTTTCTCACGATTTATTTTAACAAAAGTAAGATTTAGTACAGAACATGAGAAATAAAAGGTGGCTGGTGTGGAGAGGTACGCTTTGGCTAGCCTGGAGAGCAGTGGATACAGCTAGTCACAAAGTACACCTGACATGGGGGGCTAGTCCAGCCTCTCTGACAGCAACAGCCATATTCCTTGCGTTGTCCGTGACCACCGCAATTCCATGGTTGGCCTTTTGAAGCCCCCATTCACTCACAGCTGATTTTAAAACTTCTGCAATATTAGCCCCGGTGTGTGTTTCGAAAAGTGGTCGAGTTTGGAGAACAACATTAACCATCTCCCACTTGCAGGTTATCACATGGGCTGTTACCGTAAGATAACTCTGGGTAGCTCTGGAGGTCCAGCAGTCCGTTGTAATTGATACGCTATCTGCTTATCTGACGGACTCAACTACCTTCGATTTTGTTTCCATGTAAAGCGCTGGAATGACAGTATGGCTAAACTGCGGGCGTGATGGGATGGTGTATTTAGGCTCCAATGTGTTGACCAGTAGCCGAAATCCTTCATTTTCTACGACAGAAAACGGTCTCATATCTTTCGCCATCAAAACACAGACGCACCTTGTGATCTCCGTGGCTCTCGCACTCGTCGCTGCGAGTGGGGCTGCTAATCCCCGGGTCAGAGGGGTTTGGCCTGTTAGCTTTTTACGTACAGAGGGTGACTGGAGCTTCTCATTGTGGTGACGGTTTGTATGCTGCATCATGTTTGTGGTGCAAACAGCACACCGTTTTTGTTTTATCTGTTACCACCTCACCGCTTTCATTTTCCTTCGGAAAGCCAAAATGTCGCCACACGTCAGATTTTAATGAGGATGGGGCATCTTCAATATCTATACTTGCCGCCGCCATATTTGATGCTTTTTAACGCTAAAACTAGCGAGGTCAAATATATAGCTTTTCAGCCCCCGCTGTTCAAAATGTGTATCGCGATTCGTTTAACTTCCCAACCGAATTGAATCGTCACATATTTTCATCGATTTTCAACCGGCTTGGAGTGCATCGTTACATCCCTAGTAATAACACAGCGATATGTTGATATTGAAAGTAATAACACTGGTATATTTTGATTTTGACTTAATAGCACTGAGATATGTTGATATTAAACATAATTGCACCGCTATGTTCACTGAAAGTAATAAAGTTTTCCAAAATATTTACATATGCATTTAATAGTTACATTGTTACATATTTCACAATACACAATGCTGTACTATTTGGTTATGTTATACCTACGTGCAATACACTGGACATTCTTATCTGTGTTCCGTAGTCTACACGTATGATTAGAGCTTGTGCAGATGTGCAGAAGCATTGGGAAAATCAAGAGATTATATCAGCAGTGTTATCAGCACTCATGGCATTTAACGAGACAAGTCATAATTAAGAAAATAATTTCTTCATTTATTACAATCCCAGTTAGTTACTGATAGGAGAGCTAGTCCATATGTGAACAAGAACCTATGCAATTCAGGTCCAAAACTAGGCTACTGTTTGTGTATAATGTTATTAGTCACAATTTTTTTTAAAGACCGTAGTATGTGAATCGCAATATGCTGTTTGTATTTTCAGTATGAAGAATGGCATTTCACTGTAACATTCTAAAATGTCCTTTAGAAAAGTTGCTGTGTTCCACGATCATACAGAGAGAGCAATGTCTGGTTTAAACCTTGTCAACCATAGATGTTTTAACTGTATGTGTGACGTTAGTATTCTCCGGTGTTTTAGGAGCCAGGCAGGGGTGAATAATGCTTTTAACTAACTTGGATACATATGAGGACAGAGCAGCCAGTTACATAGAGAAAGCGCAAGCGAGAGAGCAAAGGAGGGAGGGAGGGAGGGGAGGAGCAAGGGAGAGCGAGGCGGGGAAAAAGCAGAGTACCTCTCAGCTGTCACGTTATCTTGCTGTAAAGCCATGTGGAATGATATAACATTGACGTCACCAACTTGTGACGTACGAGAGTCATGGCAAAAAAGCCCCGTTTTGCTAATGGCCCTGTAGAATTTAGTGACGGCTTCTAGCTGTGATGAGAAGGGAGAGAATGACTTCTGCTATCAGAAGGTGCAAAGAGGAAAAAGGGAAATAGGCTATATATTCAATTGTTTAAGTAAGTCATAGAAATTAAATCATTTTGCATTATTATTTCGTTTTTTTTTACATGTTGGCCTGCTGTATTCTTAAAATAATAATAATAATTATGGTTTAGATTCAAAAGCATTATTTGGATATTTATTCATATTTTATGCAGATTTTTACATATAGAATTATTAGAATTTAATAAATATCTTTGATATACACTGCTAAACAAAATGTAAGGGTACACTTACATCACACACCAGGTCTTGATGTGATGAATGAAATGTTAAGATATTTTCTGAACATTGTGTAATTCTTTTAGAACAATGTTACCTAACGCTGGTTAATGGAAACCAAAATCACCAACTGATCGAGGGCTGGATTTGTGTTATTATTACGTTTTTCCTAAATCTTTGTGTGGTGTAGTATAACACCTGAGTGTCTTAAGGTCTTAAGGAATAACAGTTAATGGTGTTATTTGCAAGCATTGTATGTTAGAATGTTCCAAGATATGAAATATGATTGTAAAATCTATCCTGCCACTGCACAGTATCACGGAAAAAGTAGCCAGAATAAAAAGTAGTAGGTTTTATGGGTCATATCTTTGGAACATAAGGGCTACAATTAAGACTTTCTCTGAGAAGAGGGAGTCCTATCTGCTTAAAACAGATGAGATGTTGAGTGGAAAGTGGGGGGGTTTATTGAAACAATATTTGAGCGCCAACTATTATCAGTGGACTGATACATAGTTAATCTTTTGCAAAAATATGCATTTTATTTTTTTACTTTGTGAAACAGGTTGCAATTCTAAAACAGGCAATGAGAAAGGCTGTTTAGCTGTACAGAATTGCTTGCTGTCCAGCAGCTCACCAGCTGTAGGGTGTGTGACATTCTTCATGCGTCCTTCCCCCTTCTAAATCAAACTGCGCTGTTCCGCTTAACCTCTTAGTCTCTCCAGAATCTTTTGTCCAGACCACTTAGTAATAGTCTGAATTTAGAGATGCTTTTGTCTACTTGGTCAAGAAATGTTTTGCTTTGTTACCCCCCCGTTATATTAAATCAGTTACAGTTTCAGAAATGTACACCTACTAGGTGACTGAAAAACACACTCACACACGGAAGGCACGGCCTAGTTCAAACAGCTTACCAACTTGCTCTTGAATAATGGCAGTAGACATACATAGGCCTGCCAGGTACATTTCATATTTCCTATAATCATGTATAATTAAATATTAACTGTTTTAAACACATACTGTATACTTTACCCAGCTTGATTCTTAACTGGCCTATATGATATCTTTAATAATCACATCCAAGTGCGTGAGCTGTAATTTCTCTGGTAGTATTTGTTAAAATTTAATTTTTAATTTCTAGGTTGATGCCCGGGTATGGTTTTAGTTTTTCACTATAACATTTATAATACTTGAAAAAGTATAAAAATCCCTGAAATCATTATTGGCCTGTATTCAATAAAAACAGTAACTAAACAAATTGTTTGTTGTCATGTTATTGTATTTAAAAAAAAAAATACATAATAGGTAATAGCAGATATATACGTTTCTAGTGTTCTAGCAATATTAGCATGTGTATATATGCACATATACTTATAATATATATATTTGTATATGTGTATATACTATATATTATTGTTTTTATATTTTGTATTAAGTCAAAATGCTGTATTATCTGTCAGTGGTTTGATGCTACTTTTTTATTTGGCAGTTAGTATCAGTTGTTGAATAAAGGGGTTAACAGCAGCAGTGAGGGAGCAAGCTTAGCAATGTGTTCGGTGTGTTTGGCTGACTGCAGAGTGAAACAGGATGCAGCGACTGCATTGTCAGCCTGCTGGTGTGAGTGCAAACAGATGAGGAAATGCTGGAGCGGCTACTCCAAAATTCAAGTTACCTTGGAAACAGTTTGCGTCATGATCACCAGCAATTAGCTTGCAGCTCTTTAGTTTTCATGATAGGTCTGCCAGGATTTAGACCAATAGAAAAGGACTGTTGCTAATAGAAAAGGGAATTGTCTTCCAAATCTTGCATGGAAATTGCTTTATATTGTACCTTGTTTATTAGTGTAAATGTTTAAAAAATAATAACGATTTTGATCATGTCTTATTTTTTGTTTATGTTTTTTTTGCGTTTATTAAAGGCATTGAGCATGGTGTGATGAATGGTGTGTATTCCAAAACCGAGACGACATGGCAGCCTGAGTTCTATTTGAATAGAAGTCTCATAAGCCCTGTTGTAATGTTTTACACGGGCCAGAATGAGGTTCCTGACTGTTCGATGATAACAGTTATATTCAAGAGAGATACGATGACACACTCTCTCTGGGGCTATGTGAAGTTTGTTTATTTGGAGAGCCTGCCCCTCATACCAGCAGCAGCATATTGTAACTATATTGTAGCTGCGTAAGCCTCATAATCAGCACCTCTCATTTGTTTCAAGAGTAGAAGAGTTTTTCTGCTTGGATCTAGAACAATACAAACATTTAAGTGCCCTAGTAGCTTTTATGTCCACAAGGAGGTTGTTGACCCTTACATGTATCCAGTATGAAAAGAAACGGCGGGGTAAAAAGTTGTTTGTTCAGTGCTGTAGCTGGGTGAAAAGGGGCGGAGGTGCAGACAAGCGTGTTTGGGAGTGGTGGATCATTGAGATCATTGAGATCAGAGAATTAGGGCCTATTCAATCTCCTACAAAATGCTAATATATTTTTTTTCTTCATATTTATAATATTAACTTGTGTTAAGTGTTAACGTCGGACACTTGCTACTGACTAGAATGATTTCACTGCGTGGCCACGTGTTTGTTGTAGACACATGAGCAGTGACGTTGCGGGTCAAAGGACGCTTTGAGGTATTGACATAAGCACATAGCAGCAGCTGGCGGGAGGAGACAGCTGTTACTTTGTTAATACTCATGTTAGCTAGCTAGTGACGCTGTACCAGTGCGTAGTTAGGTAGCATTTGGTGGATCCTACTCGACGTTGTGTTCTACTCTGGTTCAGCATCCCTAACCTCATTTGCTTACGTTCAGTACGAAGTTTGACTGGCTTGCAAAGCTGGATACTGTTCATGACGATCAAACCTCGCTAAGAAATGCAGCCTATTTGTCCGCCAAACGCTAGCTGTGGAACACCGATTTTTTAAATGTGGTTGTCAAATTGAAAAATTTAAATTATAGAACGTTTTAAGCATTTAATTTGGGATATCTTTCTTGAGCAGGGTCCCTGGCTTGCTGGCTGACAATGTAAACTGCCTAAAAACAATGCCGTTTCAGAGAACTTTTTTTTTTGTCGGATCGGTTTAGTTATCCGTGTGTCTATATTCATTTGTTGTTCTATTGACATCAAACTTAAGGTAAATAAAATAACTGTATAGATAAAGATCTTAACGAGCCAACTACCATGCCCTATTGTCCAAAGCAACATATCATTATTGACAAGACAAAGAGCCACACACATGTTTCTTATGTTTTTCCAAATTTAGTATGACACGTTGCTTATTGCAAATGAACCCAGACGTGTATTTACATGTCCTGTAAATGTTATTTAGATTCAAATTATATTTTGAGTCTAATTTTTAAAATAAGTGTTGTTAATAAAAATAGGCCCTAAGTGACCGCGAAGTTACTTTGCTTACAGGGGTTTGAGCAGAATGTTGGAAGAATACTATTGTGTTTGTGAGGGAGGGGCCTGATTAATGGGATATTTGTTACTTCATGGTCACACATATGTACATGTACTTTAAAACTCTACTAATTATCAACTTAAACGGGATCATCAAGATGTCAGATATAAATTGGAGGATAAGCAATAAAATAGCCACATAAAAATAGCTTATTTCATATTTTGTTAAAAACAGACTTTACTTTGAAATGGATGTAAATTTAGGATTCAAAACATTATAATCATTTGTATTATTATTGTCTGTATAGCAGAAGGTGTTTTTAGTAGCCAGTTTTTCTTTTACCAGCAGAGAATATTTGTGTTAAAATTTTATTGTTATCTGCATTGAATCTTTCTTGCTATTTAGCTCTTTTGGAGCTTTAAGCTTATTTGTGACTTTTCATTGTTTCCCTTTAACTTTTTGTTCCTTAAAAGGCTCCCTGTTTCTATCTCTTGCTCTCAATTGAAAACAGTGTCAGCGCTGCCACTTTTACAAAAAGTCTGTTGCTAGGTGATGGCTGACGTCAGTGGCAGCTACAGAGGAGGGCTTGTGTGTTTAGCTGCTGAGGGCAGACCCCACTGAAAAGGGCAAAACTATGAGGCCCTATTAGTCATTGCAATGAACACCTAAACTTCTGTGTCTAGGATTAGCCATTTTAAGTGATTGTGAGCATTTCTTGCAGAGACACCTACCATAAAACTGTGATCTGGAATTAGAATTTACATTTTGAAGAAAAAAAAAACGTTTCCCAGACTTGCCAATACACCCCTTTCTCTTTTTCTTTACCATCTGTTACCTTTAATATCACTTTTTAAACCCTCTGTAACATTAGTTTACATTACCAATACAAATAAAAAATATATATTTTAACTAGGCTATAGTTATGTTACAGTCTCTTTGTGTGTTTTTTCACACAAACGGCAAAATAGCAGCAGCATTACTGTGTGTTTGTCAGAGGGGTGGGGGGGTTGTGTTACAATCAATCACTTGTCTGAAGAAGGTCCCTGAATGCACTAGTGTGATATCTCCCCCACCCGGCCAAGGTTGCTCTTTAGTCGGCTTGCCATTGTTTAGTGTTATCATTTCCAAACCCGTATCTCTCTCCTTCATTCCCTCTTCCTCCCTCAGGGCTACAACATCTGACGTGCCCAAGTGACAAACACAGGACAATACCCCACTGTACATAACTTGAAGAGCAACTCTCCAGTCTGGTTGCACCAATAGTCAAAAAGATTTTATCTACTGATTTGAACAACAATGTGAATAGGATAATTTTTCCAACACAAAGTTTTGAAAGATGGTAGGAAAAATATGAGGTATGTTACTGGTGATGTCAAAGAGCACGTCCACATCTAATAGTACTCAAGTAACCAAACAAAGCTCAAACTAATTGCTGAAATGTTGATTTGCTGTCACTGTTGGGCTATCTGCATTAACTAATAAAGTGCCCACAAGTGTATATTATCTTTCTTTTTTTACTGTGTGTATGGGTTAATATGTGTGCATTGAGTGTGCGAGTGTGAGATAAAATGTTTTTCCATGGAGCGCATGCGTGATTTAGTGTGTGCATGGCAAGTGTGATAAATAAAAAAAGAGTTTCCTGTTCTGGTTTCTATCCTCTTCTTGCTGGTAAAAGCAGGAACATCCTACGACAAAGGTGGCTGAGGTCCATGATGATGGTGGTCTTTCAGTGGCTGCATGTGGAGTAAAAGTTTGGCTTACCTCTCCATACTCCAAAAAGTACTATGATTATGACCAGTGTAATTGCCCTACCAGGCGCTGATGCAACCTGAGAGTATGGGAGGCGAGGTTTTGTAGAAGTTGATGGCATTTCAAATTTTTTAAGCCAGGCAATTGTGCCTTCTTTACCACAGTGCTGGATGGACTCTTTCAGGTTCTCAGCGATTTTCAGACTACATAGTCATGCTGTTGTAATACATGCAGAATGTGGTTTGGCATTGTCTTGCTGAAATAAGCCAATGCCAAGTGCCTACTGCACCCCCATACCATCACCAATGCTGGCCTTTGAACTGCGCGCTGATTACAAACTGGATGGTACCTCTCTTCTTTAGCCTGTAGGATGCAGCGTCCATGATTCCCAACAATATTTTAAATATTGATTTGTTGGATCACAAGACAATTGTCCTCTTTGTCTCAGTGTATCTTTAATGAGCTAGGGCCCAGAGAAAGCGGCAGTTTTTGATCTTGATTATATATGGTATCTTCTTTGCATGATAGAGTTCACATCTGCATTTCAGGAAATTAATGTGTTCACAGACACATTGGTTTTGGAAGGGGTGCAGTGATTGATAGAATTGTATCTGTTATTTTGCGTTACCTTCTGAGGGCCCGAAGATCACAGCCATCCAATATTGATTGTTGCCCTTGTCCCTTGCCTTCCCGAGATTTCTCCAGATTCTCTGAATCTCTTAATGACATTATGTACCATAGATGATGAGGTCCCAAAACGATTTTTGTTGAGAAACGTTATTCTTTAATTGTTGCACTACATGCCTTTCACAGACTTTCACAGACTGCTGAACACAGGCCAATCTTTACTTCTGAAACAGTAAATCCTCTCTTGTACTCTTTATATACCCAATCATGTTACTGACTTGTTGCCAATTAAGTGGTTAGATGTTCCACCAGGATTTATTTTAGCGTTACTAAACTTTCCTAGTATTTTGTTGCCCCTGAGAATATAACACTTCTCATATTGATATGTTGTCTTTGTACTCTTCTATTGAATATAGTGTTGTTTACTTCATTGCATTCAGTTTTTCTTTCATTTTATAAGGCGTTGTACATCTAAAATCTTTTGTTTAGCAGAATAAGTACGTAAATACTCCCCAGCCCAGTTGTTATAAGAAATCAAGTAGTTACTTAAAACATCTCATTAACATTCAGTACTGCTGACAAAGTGTAATATCAAGCCATTTCTGCAGTTAAAAGTGAGAGACTTGTCGAAATACTGTGGCAATGTGAATAGGCAGCTTGAATTGACAGCTTTCAGCATCAATTCCAGCCTAAAACAGGTACTGGATTATTTCTCATTCTACATAACAAAAAAACTGTGTTGCGTCTGAGCCAAGAGCCGAATTCCTTTAGAAGAGCAAGCTCTGTCATAATTTGGGTAACTGCACCCAAAACCAATGGTTTATTCATCCTCTCACTAGTCTATTTAATACCTGTTAGTTAATCAAGATGCCAGCCACCAAAATTATAACTACCATTTATGATCTTGAGGTATGTCGAAACTGTATGCCAGAGTGACTGTTACTGAAGCTCTTACGACTGATTCTTTTGTAATAAGGATGGACTTATTTCCAATCAAGATTTATCTTTTTTTACCCGATTGATTGTAAGAATATGACAAAGATAATATTGATGAATACTCGCTCTGGTTGTGAAATGATCGTATGATTTTTTTAAAGATAAAATGTAATTGTTTACACGTATCATGATTGATGGCCGTTGTCTTTATAGACATGTTCTCCTGTTTCTGGGCAACAAAGAGACAGCTACAGTGGGCTAACCCTCATACAAATATGAACGTTAGCTTGCACAATGTCTTTTGTTCATTTGTGCTTGTGCATTTCCAAACCCGCTGAAAAAATGAAAGTCTTCAGCTAGCTGCTATTTTTCCAGTATGTGTTTTGGTTTGCGTTTTTTAACTAATATTGTCTATAGGTTATTATAAATCCCCCTGTCAATTGTTTTAGCCTTTAATCGATAATCTATTTAAACAAGAACATCATTTTTAAATACAGTGTGGTGAAAAAGTACTTTCAAATTTGTAAATGTTTGCATACTTTGACATTGTTTTCAGATCTTCAACAAAAAAACGTATTATATTAGATAAACTGAATAAACAATAACAAATATAAAGGACTGAAAAGGACCTCTTTGTTTTTAAAGGACCTCTGGTCAGTAATGTAGCATGCTATGTTTAGTTTCTGCTTGACATAATAGGATCCTTGCTGTTCAAAAACTAATCACAGCTTTGCCAAAATGCTCCTAGAAGCACCTGATATGACTCTGGTAACTTCTGGAAAAACAGCATGTGTCCGGTTAAGTCTGGCGCAAACCAAACACTGCTTTCTGTTTTGTTTGACAGCATGGTTGTGGTATTGGGTTCATTGGATGCTTTGCTGCCTTGGGAGCTGGAAAAACTGCCATCATCTAAGAAATCAGGGATTCTGCTTTGCATCAAGAAATCTAAAGTACAATGTCAAGGATGGTTGCACCATCGTGTCATTATTGGGCGTTGCATAACTTCAATTGTTAATTAAATAAGTAGTCCAATTTAGCATTTTTGGTTCACTCAGGTTTTATATTTAGTGTCAAAATATGCAAAACATAAAGAGTGAAAGCCAGTGTCCCATTTACTGGGTCATTGCCAAGTTTTTCTTCAATGTCACACAAGGGACATAATTAAGAAGCATAATAAGTCATCTATTTCGCCAACACATTTCACCTTTCCGTTTTGTTATATTCTCAGGTCAAGATAAACAGCGTCCTTAACTTGTTAATTTGTGACTTATGATGAACATTTGGGTTTGTATTGAGATCATTGTAAAATAAAATATTGTGCATATGGCCAGGGATGGGCATCGATTTCACAATTTTCCTTCCATCCTGCTCTTCTTAACTTCTCCCTCTGGTTCTCTCACCCTGTGCTGCTTCCTCTCCTGCCTTCATCTGATAGATGGTGGCTCTGTTCACATACTTGTTATTAGTCTAATTTCTGAGGCACAGGCGCTAGGCTCTGTTTATGTGAAGAGTCTGCTCTGATTCCATGATAAAGCCAGATGTTGCCTTACAAGGCCTCAAGCCTCTTCGATTTGGCACTCATGTCCATATCAGGTATAGTCTTTCTTCCTGTACCCTGGCCACTCAAGCTCAATACTAGCTGCTATCTGGCCTTTTCATTAGGCACCTTAACGCTGGTCCTGAACACAACTGCATTGTAGGATGCTAGAGCAAGTGTTGATTAATTTCATTTAAAAAATAATCAGCGCTGATTGAGGATGCACCCAGTAGAATGCTTAGTTGAATCAAACAATGCAATATGTTGCATGTTTAAATTAATAGAATTTTAATAAAGCGCTATACAGAAGTTAGATTTAAAGTAATACAACTGCATATATTATGAAAAAGGGACAACATAATACATGTATATCCCTGTGAGAACAGTTTGATCAATAATCAATAACCCTAACCACTGTCAAGAAAAGACTGCCCCTCAGTACTCAAACAAGCAGGAGACATGTGTGAGAAGCAGGAAAGAGGCAAACAATCACTTTGATAGAGATACAGAGTTCAGAGGCTATCCCCACATTGAAGAATGGTTATGGTATCAGCAGCGACTGAGTATCTTGTTAAAACTGAGGAATGTTTGAAGATTCACATTTTTTATTTTGAATTGATTATGATAAGGACCCATATAATTGTGAAACATTAAGGAGCAACGTGATAGTTATTAAGGACCAATAACTCGGGCATTTGTTTAGAGTGAATGTAATTGCACGTTTTTTTGTTTCCTACCGAACCCAATAGTGGTTTACAAAATAGATCCATACAAATTTAATTCCTGAGAGGTATGTTTGGCTGCATACCTAAACTTTATATTCATTTTATTTATTAATAGATTTTTTGTGTCACATATTTTGTTCCTATGCAGGTTTACACATACAGTTTGAGTACAATTATTAAGAAATTAATTATTGGCTATAGAGGAATCCTAGTTGGATTTTTATCTTTAACATAGTTTGTCAACGCACATTTTAAAAGACACATTTTAAGTTTATCATCCAGCCATATCCCTTGGATTAATTAAAGAGCCATCTAAGCTTGTGCGTGCAAGTGAATGTTTACATACTTTTTTGGACCTATAATGTGTTTTCTTTGCATTTAATACCAGTTAAATCTGTAAAAAATACCCATGTAATATATTAAATATCTCCAGCTGTGATAATGCTTGGTCATCCGATGAAGCAAGAGTACATAACTGTGTCATCAGCATATAGAGGAATTTAACACTTACTTAGGTCATCACTGATATTGTTTATGAGTGAACCGTAACAGAAATAGTATAGAACCTTTTGAGACCCCTTTTTAATCAACTTCAGTGGCTCAAAGTGTGTGTTGTCGACACTAACAGCCTTACGTCTATCCTTTAGATAAGGGGAGGGCAAACTTTTCGGCTCGGGGGCCACATCAGGATTTTGAAATGAAATGGCGGGCCACATTTGTTTTGGTAATTTGTTAATCAGAAATGATTTGCAGGCCAGAAAAGGGCAAAAGTTTAAACATACCTTACATATTTACAGTAGATTCTTTATAATGTGTAAATAGTTTTAATTCTGACTCAGATGTATAAGAATGGGCTGGTGAGTTATTTTTTAATTCCCCTCAACAACAAAAAAATTACATTCTGCGGGCCGGATGGGACAGCCTTGCGGGCCGCATTTGGGCCTTGGGCCATAGTTTGCCCACCCCTGCTTTAGATAATCATGAAACCAAGAACAGGCATCCGATACCAGCCTTATAGACTACATCTTACCCAAAATGATTGAATGGATTACAGTGGCGCAGGCTTTAAACTAATCTATAAACAAAGCAGCACATTACTTTCTATTATCTAGTGCATTAGCAATATAATTTACAACATATACAGTGGCTGTAGTGGTAATGTGTTCAGGTCTGAAGCCAGATTGATTGTTTGAAAATGTTGTTGCCTATTCACCAATGACTATAGAATTGTTGCCCAACAGGAGAACTTAGAGATGGGCCGGTAATGATCCAATTCACCACCAGCACCTCTCCTGAGAAGTAAAACCAAAAGCTGTTTTGTAAGCATTAGGAATTTGTCGTACTACTTGTGTTTGATTAAAGATGTGTGTCACTAGCAATGATGAGCGCATCATTACTTTTTTCTTTCAAAAAAAGAAAACCAGCAGAAACAAACTGCTTCTTAAAAGCATCACAGACGATCGCAGTTTCCAATGTAATTTGCATTGGCAGGGATGTCCATGAGTTTCCTGGTTTAAGTGAGTTAACGGTTCTGGAATTTAGAGGGATCACCAGCAGACTGACAAAGCACTAAGAAAATACCTCGATCTTTTTTAATCTTACAGTCCATTTATTTCCTAATTGCTTATATAGCAGCCAATCGGCTGTTTTACCAGATTTCCTCACCAATGCCCATGCCTGATTCTTTTGATTGTGTTTGGTGGTGATATGTCTGAGACCGGGTGAGATCTTTTTTTTTAAGAACATTGTGTTTTTGGCGGAACTTTAAACAAAGCCTACACTACTATTCACCTTGCCATTGGGGGTTGTTCATCCCTCCAACATTTGGCATTGGCAGCATTAACCCCCGTTTCAAGGTATTGTTCCTCGGTAGACCTGGTCTTTGTGAGAGAGAAAACAAAGTATTTTAAATAGATCCAGATTCCATTCCTTTTTGCGTTAATGCAACGGGCACTTATCGCACCAAGAACAAGCAGGTTGATCAATGTGCTGTAAAGTTTTACGTTCATGCGTTCTTAGAAACGATCAGAAGAATACAAGGCATCTGGATCCACCAAAAAGTACCATCCCAAGAATAGTATGTGAACAGAATGGACTTCCAGTAGCTTCAAGTGATAATATGTAATGCCTAAAAGCTACTGCATGACTCGTCAATTCTTTAGAAACCCTTTGATTGGATTCGTGCCTCGGCTACATAGGGGCCCTGTTTAATATGTAATGCCAATTGTGAATAAAAATACTCATTTAAAGAACAGCCAAGTTATATTTTTAAATTAATGAATAATTAATGATTAATGATCAAGCAGGCATCAACAAGGCTAGCTAAATAAATATGTTGTTTTATTTCATGTACGTCGATGTATGATTCACACAGACTTAAAGGGATGATTATGGGTTATGATAATTAATATAGTACAAATTTAGATTAATATCTACGCAAGCTTGATAAATAAATCTTCTGGAGAAAATGATCTATGAGCCAATTACATATCATGGTACATATCATGCAATACCATGTATGATATGTAGTCTGGTTTTAGAGAGTTGCATTTTACTGATACTGTACATGTTTATTTACAACAGACACACTGTTGTAGCGTGGTGTTAATGCATGTTCAGAAAGGTAGCTAGGTTCCAAAATCACTAGGGAGTTTTTCCTAGCCAGTATGCATCAATTTCTTGTTCTTCCTTGCTCTTTGGTGTTGTAGGCGGGGTAACTGTGTAAGTACTCTGTTATTGATTGATTTGATAACTACGGTCCATTATTACAAAGTTTGTGTTCAGGTTCATGGATAGCAATGTATGTTTATGAGTTTCCCATCCAGCAATATCAGCTCACTCAGCGAATGTACATCAGCAATGTGAAACTCTGTGTTCAGTTTAACCCAAGGAGTGTTTTGCTCCAGGACCTCTAAGTCACAGAGCTTTAAAAGTGCTGGAGCAGGATTACTGCTCCATTCATGCTAAGCCAGAGCCACCACTTTACAGTAATCATCACTAGATATATTGGCAACATTTATTTCGTGCATATTATTCATGGCATTGTAAAATTACCGGAGTTCATGCTTGTTAGGATTTTTCCTTTAGGAGGAAAACTATTGTTATTATGAATGAAATACTGCCATGGGGATTAACGTTGGAGACTTGGATGTCAGCAGCAAGTCTAATCAGGAATGGTCTGCATTATGACAGATATTCCACAAAGAAACAAAAACATGTTTTTATTTGTTTGGGTAGTTCAAATATTGACATAAAGTGGCTACGTTGCTCAAATATTGACATCAAGTGGCTAAAATAAATGTTGATTAGTTTGACACTGTTTTGGTTATTAAATTACGTGTGCTATTTCACTTTGTCTTCTACATTATTATTTTACAATGTGAAGAAAGTAAAATACATTGAAAGGAATACTCTTAAATTAATCTGTTTAAACTTTTTACTGGTACAGTACATTACTTGTTGATCCACAATATATTTGGTTTATAAGCAACTTTGGTAAGATAGCGCTTTAATCATTTTTATTTGTTATGCAGAGGTGGGGTGAGCATAAGTCTGTAGAGTTATGGTACTGGGCACTATAATGGGTCATTTCAAACTAAAACATGCCATTGTGGGAAAAAGTTCAACATTGACGTAATATGGTTGACCTTTCTTTGATTATGGCATTTCTGTTGTTCCTGCAAACACGTGTTTGTCATTATGCAAACTCCACTCTGTCTGGCCCGTGGCCAGTAGCACACACTTAAGCTATGTGAAGCAAGCCTGACAGTTGAGCTGAGGTTTTCTCCTCTAAGTATGCTCCACATTCCTTTTTCAACATAATACACTCTGTCAGTCACCTCAGCAACTCTCTAAATTCTGGACTTCAGTCTATCTTAAACACATATATTTACACTTGGTGTTGGTTCCATATTTATTTATATCTGCTCTGTTAATTGTTTTAGGGCAATTTCATGTTGTAAAAACGACACAGAACCACGGTTTGTTCACCTTTAAATGTATTCCAAACAAAACATTTATTAAACAAGTTAAACAAACCGTAATGTATACAAAGACTTCTTACATTTAAATGTTTACTTGAAGAACAGTGCAGATTTAAGATTTTGCAATCCAAGGACTGAGAAATCTCTCAATTCATTATTAGAGCTTTCTAAAAACGTCTAGAAGTGTCCAGGACTCAGAGTTGAGTCTTGATTTTGATGACTTAAGTCTCAACTAGGACAATATAAGCAGTACTTGGTACAAGGTCGCATGTTATCTAGAAGTATGAAAGACATACGCACACTGCCTATATCAGCTGGTGTAAAAAAAGTCTGTATATACACATTACTTAAAAAAAGATATATATATATTGCCAAAGGTATATAGTAATGAATTAAGACCATTGAGAGACAAATTATACAAGCACAAATACATCTCCTTGAGCAAACCAAACGATACCAGCACAGATGATATTGTCCTTAGTTTAAATTATGTTACTTGATGTTACATATCATGCATAATGTTCTTGAAACCGCTTCCATAGAGCTTAGGGGATATGGTTACCACCTTCAACAAAGAACAATCCAGAACGCCCCTTGAACTTGGGGGAAGGGAGGGTTACTACAGCAACAGGAGACTCCGTAGCTGTCAGTAACTTGGTAGAAAAGAAATAATGAAATTTATCTTAATTGTTGAGTCAGTGTAAAACACAGTTCAAATGGTTACATTTGTCTTTAACAATTGCAATAGACTTTATAACAATAACAATTCCTGTAGATGCTTTATGTCAATTACAAACTACTTGTGTATTCCATCATGATCTTTACACCAAACATGCCATTGTAATCCTGGGAGTTCATAGGCTTGAAGTCACCAACAGCGCAGGGAAACAAGCATTGCATTAAACACTGCTAGTAATGGTAGTTTACTCTTACAGACCCTGCTAGATACCTGTCTTTCACCGCTCACTTTATACAGGCCATTCTGTTATCTATCGAATCCAACCGTATCTCTCTGGAATTTTGTTCATGCAGCATGGAGTTATTTTGTAAACGTCGACTAAGGTTAAGGTAAATTCAGGGTCAAGATTTGACGTGAGATTACCAGTGTTAGGGTTAGGCTCAAAGTTTGGACGAGGTTACTGTTACGGTGTCCCAGTACTGAGGATAGGATTAGGATGAGGGATTAAGGTAAGGTTACATACACCCAAAACCCCTGTTTAAACAACACAATATTACGTTTTGCCTCTCGCTGGAATCAAACTTGCAATCATCGAACTGAATGTTGGTTGAGGAAGCGCCTGCCAGCCCGTCTCCAACGACTACAACGCCCTAGCAAACAGCTACTCTATTTAACTATGAATACATTTGTAACTGCTTCTTATTTACCATATGCTTGTGCTGCTCCCACAACAGCTCAATAGGGTTGAGATCCGGTGACTGTGCTGGCCACGCCATTATAGACAGAAGACCAGCTGACTGCTTCTTCCCTAAATACACTGCTCAGAAATATTAAGTATTTTAAACTTCAGGGATATCAATCAGTCCAGAAGCATAAGCGATTGTGAATCAATTGTCACCTGTTTTGGTGCAATGACAGGTGCACTGGAGAGGCAACAGCAAGACAACCCTCAATAAGTGAATGATTTTATAGGTGGTGGCCTTAGACAATTGCCCCTACCTCAGCCTTCCTGACTGTTACTTTTCTAGTTTTGCAAGAAAGTTTCCTGTGTCTCTACAGTCTCAAGAGGAGGCGATTACACAAGCTGGCGTGTTGCACGAGGAGAGCTGGACAGGGCCATAGAAGGGCATCAACCCAGCCGCAGGACCGCTATCGGCTCCTTCGTGCTAGGGGCAGGAGGGGCACTGCCAGAGCCCTAAAAAATGACCTCCTGCGGCCGACTGGTGTGCATGAGGGCGGCATGAGGGCCTGACATCTTCTAGTGGGACCTGTTTTCACAGCCCAGCACTATGCAGCTCCATTGGCATTCTCCAGAGAACACCAAAATAAGCAGGTCCGTCATTGGCGGCCTGTTCCCCTCACAGATAAGAGCAGGTTCACAGACATGGAGGCGTCATGGTAAATGTTATGATGCCTGCAACATCTTCCAGCCTGACGGGTGTGTCAGTGGGTCAGTGATGGTCTGGGCAGGCATATCCTTGGAGGGTTGCACACACACACGTGCTAGAAAACGACCCCCTGACTGTTAGGTACAGGGATAAAATCCTCAGATCCATCATCAGAACAGACGCTGGAGCTGTGGGCCCTGGGTTCCTCCTGGTGCAGGACGATGCCCAGCTTCATGTGGCCAGAGTGTGTGTGCAGTTCCTGGTTGATGAAGGCGTTGATGCTCTTGACTGACCCTCACAATCCTCAGACCTGAATCCAATTGAGAACCTCTGGGACGTTACGTTTCAGTTGCATCCCAACTCACCATGTAGCGTCACAGACTGTTCATGAGCTCACTGATGCCCTGATCCTGGTCTGGGAGGAGATCCCCCAGGACACTATCCTTTATCAGGAGCATGCCCAGACGTTGTCGGGAGTGCATAAATTCACGTGGGGTTATACACACTGAGTCACATTATGAGTTACCGTGACTTTTACAGAAGTTGGAACAGCCTGTGATTTTATTGTTTACTTCGATTTTTTTGTGTGAGTTTGAATCCAGCCCTCAATTGGTTTGTGATTTGGTTTCCATTGACAGTTGTTCAGACCATTGGAGGCCATGCTTCCTAAAACCCGGAGGTTGACACCAACTACATTTGTGACTTCATTGTGGTCAGTTTGAAACAGTGTTCTGTTCCCACTGCCTCTCCATGTCTCCAGTAAGTTTGTTGGCTAAATAGCTAACATTACGTTTCTGAAACCTGTTGCAGTAGCTGCTCACCACAGTTATTTACCTAACTGAAACAGTTTATACACACTAGCTATGTTACTTAAACAATACTGTTCAATTTACGAGTAAAGTTAACTACAGTAATAGTTGGTTTCTAACAAGTTTAATATTACAAATGTAGCAATAGGTTCTATGGTCTTGTTTACATCCTCATTGTGAAACCACGCCCACCTCAGAAGTTCTCACTGACCGTGTCCGGGGGTGTACATTAATATAAACATTACTTCATGCCAACATAACTAACTATATTGTTATATTGGTGTTGTTAACTAATTAAGTTGAATAGTGTTGCGAATGTTATTGAAAGGACTATTGCGATTATGGAGGTACGAGTGTTGTCTTTGGAATGTATTTATAATGGGCTCTAGCGTTGCATTGGGTTTTTATGGGTATAGAATTTGCTCATGAACTCCATCTAAATACTTATGCAACTGACCTAAAGAAACGTCTGGAGCGATGACGAACAGACAGAAAAGGGTTCTAAAGTGTTTTAATGAACTTCCCTTTTAAAGCAAAGTCTGCCTTAGTCTTCTGAAAACCTAACTCTAAGATACAATTTAAGTTAGGCCTATCTGTGGGAAAATGTCATTACATGTCATTACATTTTCTCCCAAGTGTTTGCCAGAAACACATAATAGCTTTTACAAGAAATGATTAGTGTTCCTCAGTAGTCCATCTCAGTTATGACTTTAAATGTGCATGTAACATATAAAACATGCAAAATGCTTTATTTTTTGGCCTTCACTGTCAATTTCTGTTCTCTTAACATTGTAACTCCCTCCCTGCCTCACCTCTGTCCTGAATGTTTTGTAAGTCTGGTCCCTTGTAAGGTGTCCCTGAAGAGGTGTAGCTTCTTAGCCACAGTACGTTAGTCATTTAAATGATCGCACAGCAATTCACCAGGGATAATTTAGCAAACACTTGTGCTGCGGCAGCCTTTCCACTCCCAAACATCTCCCCTAGTCTTATTGTGATATAAACATACATGATTACTGTCATAACTAGATTGTCATAACAGGCCCCTTTTGTGAATGAATCATATCCACCTTTCCCCTGATATCCCATATTCCCCACCCGATAGGCCTAACTTACAATCCACTTATTGGTAAATTGTGCAACAAAAATGGGAGCACCAAGCATGACAGTTATTGACAGTTAATATCCCCACATAATCCTTATCAGGACTACCAAGCAGAAATACAGCCGAAATCTCCAGGGAACATGCTCATGCATGCACAAACAACATCACAATTGTTTTTTACTGAAACTGCATTATCTCAGCAGGTCTTCGGATAGCAATGTCAGCATAGCCTACCTATGAGTTTATAGGCCTACTACAAGCTCATATGACTGGTCAGAAAATTTCAGTGAAATGACTTGTCCACCGCAAAAAAAAAGTATATAATTAAAAAAGGAAACATTTGTTCATGGATTTTAATGCTTTGGGAATGTCTAGTTTTGGCATCTGGAAAAAAAGGAAAGTTGTTGGGTTAGGGTTAGGCATTGCATCGTTTCCCAGAAATGTTTCTACTACATTCAATATTACATTTAACTCTGAAACTATTGAAATCAGTAAATGTAAAAATATAGACGTGACACAGCCTAGCACTACTTAACCCTATGAAAGAGGAGCTAGCGAGCCACCTTTAGATAAATCTACCGTAGCCGGGTAATAACATAAGGACAATAGCGTAACACTTTACTGCTTGTCTGGATTTGCGCGTCGTGCCAGTCTCCACATATGTACATTATGCCCTGGAGCCTGTCTTGGCTCTGGCCATGCTCGCGAGACCTCCAGACAAGCCGCCCGAGTCTTTCTCTCTGCAGCGCGTGAATGGCTGTGGTATGACGGCCGGGCGGTAGTTCGGGAGCAATTGAGATGCGCGTGACGGTGGTTAGGCCTTCCCCAGTCCTGCGTCATCAGCATGGGTATGGGCTGCTGGCAGGTGGCGCCGGGCAGGAGAGCAGCTGCTGGACACACGGCTGTGCTTTATGGCGCTGCCCAACACAGTCAGACAGAGGCTCATTCCAACAGACATTTTTGCTGTTTGCGCGCTTACAGATTTAGGTTGCACAGATTCAACGGGATTTGGCGGCAATGGATTCCCCCCCCCCCGTTGGTGATACGAGTTGCGCAACGTAATCTTCAGAGTGTGCCTGTTATCGCGACAAGCTGTGTGATATAGCTGTGTGAGATATGTCTGACTGAGCTAGAGTATGGTCCTTTCAATTATAATGGCAATAGTGGTTATTGTCTTTTGAACGTGCTCTCCTCTTGCGCATATGTTTAGCTTTTTCACTCCAACACCAGCAATTTTAATTCTTGTGTATTTGTTGCGAATATATCTCGGGAGGTAGGCTGTAATATTCACAGTGTCAGTGAGTTTTATCTCCAGCTATAAAAAAACACACTGTTTAAAAGTTTATTTCAGACTATGCTTTTGAGGTATTGTTTACCAGTTATTGCTGATAGACTAGGTACAGAGTTTGCATATTAAGTCATATGGATATTGTGTTTTTTTCTTTTGGAAAGCAAACCTATTTAGTGGTAATTAGTTGACAAATTATCTACTTCTGAAAAGAAAACCATTAGACGAGCCATGGCTGTAACCTGGTCCATAAGCACATATAAAGGGTACATATAAAGGATCATCAGGATCTGAAAGAAATTGGAAATACAAAAATCCCTCTCATTTTAACAATTGAAACGCTCAGTCCCATAATCCCTCCAAGGTAAGGAAAACAGTATTGTCAGTATTTTTTAGCTCTATCATTTCAATAAATTATTACTTTTAAACTAAATTTGTATATTAGCATTTGTGTTATTGGTAAACAATTATATAATTTCCCCCCACAGACATAGGTACATGGCTGGGGTTCTTACAGACATAGGTACATGGCTGGGGTTCTTACAGACATAGGTACATGGCTGGGGTTCTTACAGACATAGGTACAGGGCTGGGGTTCTTACAGACATAGGTACATGGCTGGGGTTCTTACAGACAGGTACATGGCTGGGGTTCTTACAGACATAGGTGCAGGGCTGGGGTTCTTACAGACAGGTACATGGCTGGGGTTCTTACAGACATAGGTGCAGGGCTGGGGTTCTTACAGACATAGGTACAGGGCTAGGGTTCTTACAGACATAGGTACATGGCTGGGGTTCTTCCAGATATAGCTGCAGGGCTGGGGTTCTTTCAGACATAGGTACAGGACTGGGGTTCTTACAGACATAGGTACAGGGCTGGGGTTCTTACAGACATAGGTACATGGCTGGGGTTCTTACAGACATAGGTACAGGGCAGGGACTCAGTAGTGTGTATGGCCCCCATGTGCCTGTATGCACTCCCTACAATGTCTGGGCATGAGACAAAAGGATGGTGTCCTGGGGGATCTCCTCCCAGACCTGGATCAGGGCATCAGTGATCTTCAGTGGCGCTACTTGGCGCCACTGACTTGGCGCTACTCATTGGGCTGCAGGTACCACCTCAGGTACCACCTCATTCCAGTAGTAACAAGGACACTAGCAAAACTAGAGAAGGCGGTGTACGATATTTGGTATTGTAAGAATCAGGTTATCAATGTATTTCAATAGCCGGTGATGCAAATTGTGTCCCAAACTGAAAAAAAAAGGTTTCAAATATAAAATGCTAAATTATAAAAAAAAAAATATATATATATATTTCTAAATAAATAGATTTTCCAAATACATAAAAGAAAAAAAAGATTCTATCATTTGTTTATGTATGCTTGCTTATGTTGTGGTTGGTGTGTTGCGCGCGTATGCTTACACGTTTGCTGTGGGATGGTTGGTCCCCCAACCCCATTCTTAACTCCAACAATCATCAGTGGTTCCTGTCAAGGTGGCGCTGGTGGCACAGCAGTAGTAGAAATGATCAGCTGGACAGGCGGAGACGTTTGGGCTTCCCAACTCTCTCCTTGCTACAGCAGTCAGCCACTCCCCCCTTGCCCTGGCAAAGCTACTGTACGGGTTACGATCTAGGCCGACTGTACCAGGTTGTCAGATTAGAGCAGCAGACATCATGCAAACTGGCAGCTCAGCAAGATACTTAGGTCATTTCGTGGGCATACCGACTTAAGTCAACCACCTTATAGATATTTATTTTTCTTTTCCCTTTGTTCCATCTGCTCTCTTTCGTCTTTCTTCTGGGTTCATGTACCTGCCCTGTAGATGTGTATTTCAATGCGTAACAGGCACTTTTCTCTCTACATATGTCTTTGTCTGTGACTCTGTCTTCATTATCTGCGTGTGCGTCTGAAGAGGGCTGCTGACGTGCTATGTCGCCTGACGTCAGTACAGCCCTGCTCCACTCAATACACGTCCTCGGCTGCCTGTGTCCCCCGTTTATATGTCCCCCTCACACCGACTACCCTGCTTCTAGGATTCCTACCTTGCCTGGTCCTAGCTCACACCACAGGGCCAGTGGGAGGGTAGTCTAATATAACACACAGGTGTAAGACTAGTCTGGGCTGATTAGCCGCTCACATTACTGCTGTGTTTTAGAAATGAACTGAGCAACAAGCTATGATGACGCTGAAGCAGGCAAATTGGTAAATGCAATGTTTATTGTTTTGCAAGGTCTGTATATAGATGGTCTATGGCAGGTCATATATCTGTGACAGTAGTACACAGTTTAATATCAGGTTTGGTTCTGGTATCGCCCGGCAGCAATCACAGTCGTCAAAGAAGATTCCTGTTGTTGCAGTGGAACCAGGGTGTGCTATAGCATGGTGTGTTTGTGTGGCTGGGTGGCTGGCCCTGGATGGCTGGCTCTGGGTGGCTGGCCCTGGGTGGCTGGCCCTGGGTGGCTGGGCTGAAGGCTCTGTAGGTGTAGCGTGTTGGTGTGGAGTGTTTCTGCTCCTTGCCATAACCCAGAGCAAAGGGCAGGTGAGAAAGGTACATACTGCTGATACTTTCCCATCTCCCAGTCACAAAACAGCTCCCTCGTCACAAATATCTCACCAAGGCTTTAGAAAAGTCTCCTGAATAAATTACCTAGCTGAGGTGGATTTGAACACTGAGATATTGACTTCATCACCTGAGCTGTAAAAAAGTTTTAATGTCTCTCAGAATGCAGAAAATCTAAGTAAAACTTTTGTTAAGCATGTTTCACATGTTAGGGCTATTACATATTACAACATAGCAGTATGATGCTTAGTGTTTTTCGTTTTTTCAAAATAATAAAAAGTTTGTCTGAAGCAGACATTCAAGCGATACAATTTCAAGCTTTTTTTTGTGTTCAAATGTTTTCAATAGGTAAGCAGAAGGCCAAGTAACTTAACACTGTAAACTCCTGAAAAGTATATGCAGGACTATGAATCCCACTCTAAAGATTGTAAAGTTGTACACAAATTCTTATCAAATGACCAACTTGGAAACTCCAGCATGTTTTTCACGTGTTTTGTACATGGTCCCGGAATTTTAGGGTTCTATGTATTCAGACAATTGGCTTCACAAATGTTTCCTATTAGGAAATTGTGTTTGTTTGCATCTTGTGGTGCCAACTTACCCCGCCTGCTGAATCAGCATCACGCCAACGCCCCTCAAACAAAGCTGTCAGCTTCCGGGACCTTCCAGCGGCAGCCAGCAGGGCCATGCACAGATATCTCCCTTTAGGACTTTGTCAAGGGAAGTATGAATAAGCTCTCAAGGAGCTGCTCTGGTAAAACGCTGGAACAAGGGGATGTCAGATGCAAAGTACAATTTTAATAAAATGTGAATAAAAACCGAATTCAATGATGTGCAAATAATTTAAACCCTATATTCTACCGAATATAGTACATTTCAAATGGTGAAACTGAGAGATGTAATTGTTTCCTGAAAAATATATTCCCACTTTTGAATTTGATACCAGAACTTATCAAATAAGTTTGATAGAGGCAACAAAAGACTGGAAATTCTGTGTAATTAAAAGAAATCAAACCTGGTGAAACCTGGTTGAAATATCACACACATAATTAGGTCTGTAGTATTATGGAGAGGATGGGTCTGTCAGAAGTGAGGAGGGGGAGGGGTTCACCACTGTTAAAGACTGCATAGGCAAATAGTGGAACAATAGTTTTAGCTATGGTACCTAGGCACTGCATTAAAAACAGACACAATTCTGTAGGAACACTTTTGAAAACCACACACAGTATTTCGCTGCATGCACAAATGCAAGTTAATATTCCACCATGCAAAAAAGAAACCATATATAAACAAGATCCAGGACCGCCCTGCCTTCTTTGGGCCAAGTGGAAAACTGTCCTGTGGTCTGGCAAATCAAAATTGTAAAAATATTTTGGGAATAATGGGCGCAGCATCCACCGGACTAAAGAGGAGAGGGACCATCTGGCTTGTAATCGTTGCACGGTTCAAAAGCCAGCATCTGTGATGGTATGGGGGTGCATTAGTTCACATGGGTTGGATGATTTGCACATCTGTGAAGGCACCATCGATGCTGAACAATATATCCAGGTTTTGGAGCAACATATGCTGCCATCCAAACAACGTCTTCAGGAAGACGATGTCAAACCAAATTTTGCGCATATCACAACCAGTATCCAGGTACCTAACTGGCCTGCCTGCAGTCCAGGCCTGTCCCCTACTGAAAACATTTGGCACATTATGGGATGAAAAATACAACAAAGGAGACCCCGAACTGTTGAGCAGCGGCAATCCTTTATCAATTAGGAATGGGAAAACATTTAACTTTCAAAACTACAGCCATTTACAGAGTATTTGTTAAAGAAGAGGTGATGCAACACAGTGGTAAACATGCCTCAGTCCCAAAAATCTTTAAACAAAATGGCCAAATATATTTCCCAAAACAATAAAATTCGATGTGATGTCCTTGTACTATTCTCAATTAAATATCGGGATTAAATGATTTGCACATCATTGCATTCTGTTTTAATTTGCATTTGACACAGCGTCTCAACTTTTTTTGGGTCAGGGTTGTACATCATTTATAGTTCACCTTAGGAATACTTTTAAATAACCCCTTGTCTTGTGTGAACAGAGCATGGCGTATTTTTCGTTAGACTAAATATGAAAGTAAAGGGAAACATGCAAATGTACAGAGAGATGTGAACAGGCTTTGTGTGTTTGTATGCTCACAGAGGTGTGAACTGAGCGTCAGAGAAACACACGTGCGTAAGGAACACGCTCCCTGAGTCTGACACACAGTTGGCCAGTAGGCACATCTCGACTGCGTCATCCACTCCATAGCAGTTTCTCTCCCGCTTTCCCTTCCTCCACTAAATTGCAGCCTCTCCATAACTCTCTCCCCTCATCTCTACCTCTCTAACTATTCTTCTGACCTCTGTAAACAAGCAGACGTCGGACAGATCTCTCTCTAGCCTTCTCCCGCCATTCGGTTGCCTTGGTGTTGGGATCATTGTGTGCTGGCTCCTATGTTGTGTTGCCATGGCAGTGCTTATTTGCTGTACTAAATGTTTGGCTGCATTATACAGATGATGATGACAAACACTGTGCATCTTGCTCTGATCAATACAACTTGATGATTTCAGAGGCGTCTAATAACCATGCAATAGAAATGTTTCTTTTTCAGTCTTCATTAAGAGGTGCTCTCTTAATACGTTATTATTTGACACAACACTGGTATAGCACGCTCTCCCAAGGTGCAACAGTCAAATGCCTTTGACCACAGGTCCAGCGGTAACTTTGACCAAGGGTCCAATGCAATCACAAAGGTGTCTTTATTTGGTCAGTTATTGAAAACAAAAAGTCTTTAGGAGATACATTTCTGATTTGTGTCACCTTAGAAACATTTACAATTATGTGAATGCCAGAAATAACTGGATAATAACCGCTCTCTAACATTCCATAGAGAACATTGTTTCTATTTCTCTGCATTCCAGTGTGTTTTTCATCAGTGAACCGATACTTAAGCATCAAAGACTTACTAAATATTTACTGTTAAATTATACGGCGGTTTTATAATGTTCTCAAACAGTTGATCTGTGTGCATTTTTGGTCAACTTCAAAGTGAAATAATGATTTTACTCCCTGGGATTGTGCTGTTTGTGTATTTAGATGGGAGTGAGTATCTGTGACTAACTAAAGAGCCAAGGCCTTGAAGTCCATCCATTTACATGCCTCTACCACACCCCCTTGTGGTCTGTCGAAAGACTACATGTTCTCTGAGTAAAAGGAATGAGTGTTTGTTTACTGGGATTACCATAGGAACTAACCTGTGCGCAAAATCTCCTCCCCACCTCTGAGGACAAGTTAGAGACCTAAGAATGACTTAAAATAGTGTTGGGAATACATCATCCACACATGCAGTTGTTGTTTATGGGGCCTTTTAGTTTACAGCAGTGGTAGTACATTTTTACATGTCTGTGAAAAAACTTTTTTCATGGTCTATGTGCACTGAAACAAATTCATACACTTAATGCATACTTTTTGTTTTTGTGTGCGTTAAGTAAGTAAACATATGACCCAGTATGTGAACACTAAAGTTCAACAGTAGTAGGTCTTTGAGGCATAGTAGCAGCTTGTCTGTGAGTGTTGGTGTATTTCCTCTCAGATAGACGTGGAAATGCTGACCATTGACGTAATGAGGGTAGATATGATCTGAGAGCGCTTGTTGATGTTTCGTTGTGGTCGTGGTGGTTTGCCTTTTTGTTTTCCACTCTACAGAAGGTGTAAGGCAGCGCTCAAGTTGAGTGTAGGCTTGAAAAGCATTCAACGGCCTTATGTAGTGCACAGTTTCTCTGTGTAAACCGTTTGTGCCCTTTTTTACTCACTCCCCTGTAAAATAAATATAGGGGAGTGAGTAAAAAACGGGTACATTTAATTGCTTTTCATTGACCTTTTTCTAGGGGTATTTATCGATTTGATATTACATTTTACAATAATTGGTTTTTGGAAAAGGAATTTTAATACATCTGTTGAAGCACTTTGTCCAGATATGTTAGGCTATAATTAGTTCACGCATGTACAGTATGTGTGCCTATATATTCGTAATGCACACATTTACATGTATGTCCTATAAAGGACACCTGACTGATGGATCTGTGTTTTCTCACTTAGATGATCCTATGGGACTGGGACCTGAAGCAATGGTACAAGCCCCAGTATCAGGTTAGTGTGGACACAAACACACACTCACACTCTTGGGGTAGAAATAAACACATGTTGACCAATTAAGCAATATATATTTGAATACATTTAGTACCACAGAAGTGTGTATTTGTACATTCTATTAGAAAGAAAAGATTTATAGGTTTCCAAAACTCTTTTCTCAATTGCTATATATTTAACAGAACAATAAAATGTCTATGGTTCAACAGTTAATATGTTGTTTTTGTACTATTCTCAATTATATATAGAGATTAAATGATTTGCACATCATTGCATTCTGTTTTTATCGCATTTTACGCAGCTTTCAACCGTTTTTGGAAACAGGGATGCATATCACTCCTTATTTGCCTGATGGGGATTCAAAAACAGCCTGGCCTTTCTAATGGGAATTTCCAGTGTAAAAGACAGCCTACTCAAGGCAATGCTCTGGGGAATTGGGATTTGATCTTTAGATCAGCGAAACAAAAGTGCCCTCTGCTGGCCAGACCATTTTATCTGGTATAAATATGTGGTGACACACATGCCAGGTGAGGGATCTTCCACAATGATGCAAAACATTTTTCAGTATCTATGCTGTGCACATGCCCAGGGCCCCCCGCTGTTGTTAGCATGTTAATAACACAAAATTGCAAAATGCAAAAACGTCCAACTTCAAAATCACTTAAACAAATCTGATTCAATAACAAAAAAATATAAGTTTACGTTACATTTATTTATAAAGCCCTATTTACATGAGCAGTTGTCACTTTTTGTTTACAAAACACCCAGCCTGAAAGCAAGCAACAACAGAGTTGAAACCTAGGTGCTGGGAAAGGAAATTTAGGAAGACACCTAGAGAGAAACCAGGCTTGGAGGTGTGACCATTCCTCTTGTGGTTGTGCCAGATTTTAAAAGTACAATTTGTCATCATAAATAAATGCATGTGGGCCGTGTCCAGAGTTTATACATCCTAATCCAGGACAGAAGCGTGTCTAGAGTCTATACATCCTAATCCAGGACAGAAGCGTGTTCAGAGTCTATACATCCTAATCCAGGACAGAAGCGTGTCCAGAGTCTATACATCCTAATCCAGGGGGGCGGGATGGTCAGCAGAGTGGCAGCTGGAATAGTCAGGTATCGTCTTGGTCTGCAACACAACCAGGAGGGCTTTGGACAAGGACAGCAACAAGTCTTTCCAGCCTGGTACTCCAGAGGTGTGGGTTCCAACCTCATGTATCATTATGTTTAATGGAGCTGGAGACAAGGATGATTTAGAGAGCAAGCGTGGACAGTATCCAGCCGTTTCGTTCACCTTCCTACTCCTGGGCCAAAATACACTTAATCACAGACCATGCTAAAGAGATTCATAGCTTAATGTTTTGAAGCGCATGCATTTTCTCCACTGCCAAGTATTTAGACATACTGTCGCAACAACCTTCCCCCCGATGACACCAACCTCTTAAGACCCATTTTTATTTAGCAAAACCCGACACACAGAGAGTTTTCTTATCTGTAGATACAACTATAGAAGCACATTAGCTATTTTCCTTGAGTTCATTGGATGATTAAAATGAAATAACTAACTAAATGTTTTATTGTGTGTTTGTGCAGTTCAGTAACATTTCAAAATGCTTCCATGAATTGAGTCTGGAATTAATAAGGATAGGAATGTTTTGAACTGACTTGAAGCTGATTTCACATTATTACCTTTATAAAGGCCTGCCTGTGTGTGAAATGTGTGCGAAATGTCTGGCAATGTATGTCTGCTTGTGTGAGTGTGTGTATTGTGTTATTTCAGTGGTTGTCTTCCTGTTCCTGGGGTTGTTTTGCAGTGTTTTGCAGACGTTGCAAATGTAGAGCAACTGAAAGATGTTCTCCTCTGACTGGCATCCATCGCCAGTCTCCTCTCGTCCCAGTTATTGAGGCCACAGGGCTTTAAAACAGTTCCTGCTTTTCTACTTCCTCTTATCCTTGCTATGGCCTGAACAGGGGAGGGGATGAAAACGGGTAAGGGTACTGGCAGGGTCTCAGACAACTTCCTGGCTGTTTCCGGTCCTCATCTATGGGCAGGAAAGTGCTAGCGCTGAACATTTACTCCACACACACCCACACACACTATGCATACACAGTGCATGTAGAAACACTGAATGTTTGTGAACTTGACTACCTTTCTTTAAATGCCTTAGAGATCCACTCTTTTCAATATGGATTTCTTTCACTTTCAGTGGCTCCCCTTGGGCCTTTGCACAATCTATCGTGCTGCAACTAACCATTAAAATGGGTTCAATTAGGAGTATTTGTCACTGATCAACACAAAGTCGATAATATATAAAATCTACAAATTAATTAAATGAATTACAAATACAAGAAAACAATTGTATTATGTGTTGATTAAGAGAAAACATTTTAAGGGGTCTGAATAATTGGGCAGGGGTTTACCCCACTTCTAAAAACAATTCTAAATGAACCTTTAAAATCACATACCAAGTTAATCGGCTTTCCTTTTTTGGGCCCTCTGTTGTGTGGTGAATTGCAAAGCAAACGTTCAACCTTCTGTACCAAAGTGCTTTGAATATAATAATAAGAAATAATTATGGCATTATTGAAAAGCATAAATCAGGAGATACAAAATATAAGTGTATGACATTTCAAAGGCCTTAAATATCCCTTAGAACACTCAAGAAGACTATCAAGAAGTTGAAGGTATATGGCACCAACAAGATTCTGCCTAAATCAGGCCATTTTTCAAAACAGGATGACCGAGCAAGTTGGAGGCTGATCAGTGTACAGTGGCAAATGTTTGACTGAGAATGTTTTGACTGACAGATGGGAGAAAACACCCAAAAAACTCAAAGAAATCTGACGTGTATAGTCAGGTTGTATGAAGTCATTATTCTAGAAAGCCCACCTTCAATCATATTTAAAGTATGTCAAATGACATATAGTAGACATGTGTTTAATACTTTATGATATCAATTAAGAAATTGTATATGCATAATTTTCACTTGCACACTGGGATGGAGCAAATGTTGCAATCAAGGCTTTCATCGTTAACTTTTAATTCCTAAACTGAAATAAAATAATATATATTATGTTTTTGCGTCTTCTAACCAAGAACTAAAAATTATAGGTCTAAAACTAAACACAATTTAATAAAACCTATTGCAAATTATTGTTGTTTTTGGGACATCTAAGTTATGGGAAGGCTTGTAATAAATGTGATTGATTACTGTGTTCAGCTTTTCTCAGTTACTACTATGGCCTAGTGTTGTTTGGTCAATCGCAGGGCAGGTTTATGTTAGAGCAGTATCACATTACATCATGGGTCTCCAACCATGTTTCCTGGAGAGCTACTGTCCTGGTGATTTTTACTCCAGGCCTAATTTAGCACACCTGGCTGTAATAATTAGATAGCTAATTCCTGAATCAGGCTGGGCATACATGGAATGAAGAGAAAACAACAAGGAAAGTAGCTCTACAAGAGCAGGGTTGGAGACCCCTGCTTTACACAATCTATTTACCTGCAAAACAAGCATGTTATAAGCATACATAAAATCTCTATATTGTGTACTGTTATAAGCATACATAAAACCTCTGTATTGTGGACTGTTACAAGCATACATAAAACCCCTGTATTGTGGACTGTTACAAGCATACATAAAACCCCTGTATTGTGGACTGTTACAAGCATACATAAAACCTCTGTATTGTGGACTGTTATAAGCATACATAAAACCTCTGTATTGTGGACTGTTACAAGCATACATAAAACCTCTGTATTGTGGACTGTTATAAGCATACATAAAACCTCTGTAATGTGGACTGTTACAAGCATACATAAAACCCCTGTATTGTGGACTGTTACAAGCATACATAAAACCCCTGTATTGTGGACTGTTACAAGCATACATAAAACCTCTGTATTGTGGACTGTTATAAGCATACATAAAACCCCTGTATTGTGGACTGTTACTCGTGTGAAAGGCACTAGCCATCCATACCAGGACATGTACCAAAACAGTACAAAGAAACCTGGACCACAGTAGCTCAAGCACTTTTCCTTATTTGTTTAGTGCGCTGCTCTCCATTGTGCTCTGTTGAAAATGGCAGCTTAATCAATCAATAACATTCCGTTCATGAAGTCCTCTTTAAATCGGCAGTTGTCACAAAGTGATTTTGCTAGTTACTTACTTAGTTTTGATGCACAGTCACTAGGGAAAACTCCCGAGCAGGGTCAAGCGTAGGAAAAAACCTAGAGAGGAACCAGTATCAGAGCTCTCTAACTAACATGTCCAATTGGGTTTTCTCGTTCTACAGGGAGCAGTGAGCGGGAACGGGGTGGACCTGTCGGTCATCAACGAGGCCAGGAACATGGTGTCTGACCTGCTGATGGACTCCACCCTGCCTCCCCACACCGTCTCATCCCTGCGCAGCGTCAGCAGCCTCATGGGGACCTTCTCTGGCTCCTGCCGGCCCCGGGTCAACCCCTTTACTCCCTTCCCAGGCTTCTACCCCTGTTCTGAGGTGGACGACCCTGGAGATAGGGGGGACCGGAAGCCCATGAAGGTGTGCCAGCAGCCCAAACATCCAGACAGCAGCCTGCTGAGACTAGGCCCACTGACATATTATCCTGTGTTTTCCCAGAGCTTGTCCTGCCCTTCTAATGAGTGCTGCTGTTTGTGGTGGTCACCATTGTTCTATGTACAACGTTTGCTGTACTGTGTTGTCTGATAGAATAAAGCAATAATGCTCCATGGGATGTGGTATATGTGCAATATACAATGGCTTAGAGCTGCTCTTAGGGGACAATGCTTAGCAATGATATATTTCAAATATACCAAAACCCCTCAAGATGCCTTTATAACTTTTATGAACTGGTTCCCAGTTTAATCAGAGCAGTAACTAGTGATGTGATGTCATACCCTAATTGCATTGCCAAGCGGTTTATAAGAGCAGTAATGCATTTTTTGCCAATATACCATGGCTAGGCGCTGTGTCCAGGCACTCAGCGATGCATCGTGACTAAGAACAGCCCTTGGTCGTATATTGGCCACATACCACACCCCCTCGAGCCAGATAGCTGTGGAACATTGTCATTATGACTCCCTCCTCCCTGCCACGCCCCCAGGGTCTGAGCAGCAGGAACAGCCTGCCCACCCCCCAGCTCCGCCGGGGCTCCACCTCCTCCCCCCTCTCTCCTCTGGAGTCTGCCTCCTCCCGCTGGGAACGTAACAATAGCAAGAAGCCGGGACCCACTCCTGACCACCTCAACATGACCAGGTATCACCATGTACATGTGGACCTCCAACCTACAACACACACCCCGGGCGCTGGGGGGGGGGGCTGGGCTCCACTCAATAGTAGTTGAACATCTACTGGTTCAAGTTGAACTATGACCAAGTGAGGCTTTGTCGTCATGACTCGCTTTGACCTTACAGCCACCGGTTGAACATCAATCCAGTTTTAACACATCACTCTGCCCATATTCACGTTGCCATTAATATAGCAAAGCACTCTATAGGCACCACTCTCTGTGGCCCTTTCCTTATCTGATGGAAAGACTATGTTCCACCCCCCCTACATAACCTGGAAGCCAGTTAGGGGTTGAGTGGACGAGGAGATTGTGTTTGTTACAGACATGGCCAGAGGTTTTGGTACCCTTGCACTTTATTGAAATTGTGCACCATTTTGTCTAGAAAACTGTAGTAATTCCCTTTTGGTGTACAGTATCCACATATGTATTTCTTTGGTTTGCATGGTTTTTAAATTGTAGCTCATACCACAAAGAATTGTGGTGTCTTTTTACACTAAGAAAATCCTTTAGAATTTTTGTCTTTTTATACAAAACATGGTCACCCTTATTAGCTGAACAATGCATTATTTTGAACCTAATCCAATAGAAGCCTCTTCCCATATACATCTGTTTGTTTTTCTGAGGTAATAGGCATTCTCAAGTAGTCATTCATGACTTCCTGTTTGGAGTATAAATATGAGGTGACTAACATGGCACTCTTCTGTCTTCTATCAACATGTCGTTTGTTATGTAGTATCTGTAAGTCGCTCTGGATTCCAGCATTTGCTAAATGATTCAAATGTAATATAAATGAAGGTCATGTGACACCCAAATGAAAAATGAAAAAGGCAAAGGCTATAAAATATAGCTGCAGGACACACCTGAAACTATCTAGGCAATAATTGCGAAGTTTTATTCAACTGAGATGTGATCCTGTTTGGAAAAGGACATGTGTTTTGTCACCGTGCGCAGTAAGAGAACTCACATCATTTCCATAGTGTTTGAATTGACGCTGGCATTTTCCCGATGCACCACGTTGGATCTCTGTGCGTACTGTACAGAAACGTTTTCTGACAGAATTGTCTTCACACAATACACCAGGGGTCTCTGTTGAAAATGTGTCGCGCCTACCTCAGAAGGTGGTGTCTCTAGCTATCGATAAGTTGAAACAACAAAATAATCAAGCGTCTTAAGTCTTGTTCAATATGTCTTGGAAAATGTAGCATAATGTAAACAAGCTCTATGTATCACAGTTGGAGAATTGCAAAAATTGTGGACACTTAAGTCTCCAGAAGAACATTTATATGCCACCTGAAAGACAACAATATATTTGAAAATGTTGCCAGGAAACAAGCCGCTTTTCTTATCATGACATGTATCCTAGAGTGGGATACACTTCGTTGGAACTTGGATTGGTCAGATAAAATTTTTTAGTTTCTTCTTGCAAAATATACACAGTGCTAGTTAAAATGGCATTGGCATCTCATTGTATTGAATTCCCAAAGGTAAGATAATTAGAGTTTTTTTGTATATTGTTCTTCTTGATAGTGTAACTCCTATGGAAGATTTTTTATACTTAAATGCAATAAAGCGATTAACTGTTAAATACTTGACAAATACATTGACAATACTTATGGCCTATGGTATCATTACGACTAATTAAATATTACAAATTTTATACAAGCTAATTTTAATCCCTGTTTATTTTACGTTGTTCCTCTTTTCAATTACCTTTGACACTATTAGGGACATGGGACTTTGATTGAGAGAATATGTTTCATGTCTGATTTAACTACCTTCTTATGTAGTTCTGTTTTATATCCACTGGGTGACAGTAGTGATTATGCTCTCTAATCTTATAGCATATTAGGGATTTGTTTCCTAACACATAGGGATAAGGCCATTTGTTCTTTCTCGTTGTTCCAACTATTTTCAGATTATTCTAATCTTTGAACATCAGAGCAAGCATAGAACATGTTAATCCCACATGGGTGTGTGGACTCAGAGCCCACAATTCCCTGACTGCTCTTAGGTACCGGGATGAGATCTCCAGATCTTATGCTGGTGCAGTGGGCCATGGGTTCCGTGTGTGTAGGAGAATGCTCTGCCTCTTGTGTGTTGGCAGTTCCTGGATGACAAAGACATTTATGCCATTGACTGGCCCTCACGTTCCCCATCCCCACGAGTCCATCTGAGGCCATTCACACTACTGAGTCACATTAAGAGCTGCCCTGGTTTCAATTGTTCACTTTGTTTTTCGGTGCGAGTTTGAATCCAGCCCTCAATCGGTCGGCGATGTTGGTTTCCATTGACCGTTGTTACGTTATGTTGCTCCCAACAAGTTACACAATGTACAGTAAAGATTCTGATCCTCAACATATTTCCTTCACCGAGACCCAGTGCAAGATTAAAGTCCTCCTTGGTTTCTTTGAGCAGTGTACATGTGTGTGTTCCAGCTCAGGGTCCCTATCCAATGGGTCCAATGCTAATCTGCTGACCATCCCCAAGCAGAGGTCCTCATCAGTGACCCTAACATACCATGGTGGGCTGAGGAGAGCAGGTATGCCCATAGCATAAAGGCTATTTAAAAACCCACACGAAACAGTCCGATTCGACCTGTATTGGCACGTGTTATAACTTGCATGTGTTATAACTTGCTTTATATCTAGGTGCATCCCCTAGCCTGAGTCCTGTCAGCTCTCCTAGCCACAGTCCTCCGGGGGCTGGGCCCTCCTCACAGGTCACACGTCCACCGGTGGAGTTCCCCGACACGGCAGACTTCCTCACCAAGCCCAGCGTCAACCTGCACAAGCCCCTGGGCTACTCCCTCAGCTCCACGGACTTCCAGGGGCTTTACCGCAGTTCTGGGTCTCTCTGCAACAGGTTGTCCTCTCAGACCACAGCTCTCTTAATCCTTTTTCCGTGTTCATGAAGATGCCACTCAGGCACGCTCTGTCAGCAATCTAAATGAGTAGGGTCACAGCTTCTGAATGGGGTGTTGTCCAGAGCCATGTACAATAGAGTTCGGCAGATGTAGATCACTTAGCCACTGAGGCTTCTGCATGAAGGTGGTGCCTGATCCCATCAATGGTTGAGACTGATGTTAGTTTGCTGTATGTGTCCCCCCCCCCCCCATATAGCTGTGGTCGCCAGGTACTGAAAAGCACGCCGGGCGTAGAGGCAGGGGAGGGACACACTGAGGCCCAGCGCAGACGCTCAGGTAGGTCACCTGATGGAGTGTATCCACAGGACTGTGTGGTCTGGTGATGGTGCTTGCAATGCCTGGGTTCGATTCCCATGGGGGGCAAGTATGAAAATATATGCAAGAAGTCGCTCTGCTAAACTGCTTAAATGTAAAGAAATAAATATTATTCAAACATATTTGCCACTATTACCCCCCCCCCACACCCACAGGTTAGTCGACGAGACTCTCCTCAGACAGTCAATTTATTCAAACGATTCCCACTGGGGTCTACGATGTGTTTCCGCAGCAGGTGAAGGGTCAGAGTTCATGGGGGAGCCATTGATTAGGGAGGAGAGTGTGGAGGCGGAGTCAGCGGGGGACAGGAGTCTTGACGCAGGGAGCCGCAACCAGGCCGGCAAGGAGGAGGAGCAGAGCACCGGCGCTGTGCAGCTGACCCAGGAAACGGAGGTACCCTGTGTTACAGCCGTCCTGTTGTCACGGCACACTAGCTGACCCAGGAAACAGAGGTACCCTGTGTTACAGCCGTCCTGTTGTCACGGCACACTAGCTGACCCAGGAAACGGAGGTACCCTGTGTCAGGCCGTCCTGTTGTCACGGCACACTAGCTGACCCAGGAAACGGAGGTACCCTGTGTTACGGCCGTCCTGTTGTCACGGCACACTAGCTGACCCAGGAAACGGAGGTACCCTGTGTTACGGCCGTCCTGTTGTCACGGCACACTAGCTGACCCAGGAAACGGAGGTACCCTG
>JACXGK010000902.1:0-27086 GCA_016801125.1 Novumbra hubbsi
TGTGTTGGTAGGCGTGGGTAGGTTTAGGTGGGTGCAGGATTGTGTTGGTAGGCGTGGGTGTGTGTTGGTAGGTCTGGGTGTGTGTTGGTAGGCGTGGGTAGGTCTGGGTGTGTGTTGGTAGGCGTGGGTAGGTCTGGGTGTGTGTTGGTAGGTCTGGGTGTGTGTTGGTAGGCCTGGGTGTGTGTTGGTAAGTGTGGATAGATCAAAGCAGTGATTGTATCATTGACAGTCCTTTCCAGTCTGACAGTGCAGATGTAACTTGATCAGTCAAAATGACTCACATTCTTGATGAATGTATGTGAAACTGAAGGTGTGTCTGTGTGTGTTTGTTGGTGTGGGTTTGCCTCTGCGTGTGCCAGTGTTTGGGGAGGATTAATGGTCAGGGTCAGGAGGTTAAAGACATGTTTCTTCATCTGTCTATACACAACGGACAACCTCCCTGTCTTTCAGAACATCCACTCATCTCTTCTCACACTATTCTTACCTGTAATTAACGGCCCACAAAGCCCAGAGATCCATTACAGTCCAGCATTGATCTCCTTTTGGAGAAGAGGTCATTTAATAAAAAACTAATATTGGACAGGATATCATCACCAGTTTCGTTATGAAGAGAGTGGATTGTGAGCGGAGATAGGTACTCTGACATTTTTTAAAGTACAATACCTAGCAAATCACATTCTAAACAAGTCATAATTTAATTTATTTAATGAGTGAGAAAAGGAGCTGAAACGTGACAGCCTGTCTGCAGAATCATTTCTTTTGTCAGTTTATTAGTTAATTTGATGAAGACGCTTTGATTTGTAGAAGTCATTTGCAGTTGCTTAATTCATATTTGAATTCAGAATGAATGGTATACATGAATAAGACAACAAAAGTTTTCATGAGCTTAGTGCAATCACCAAATAAACAAACCAAACATAAACTTCTTGTAGATCAATGTAATTTTTTTTTTTTTTATGCATTCTCTCATAACCTCCTTATCTACAACATAATCATAACATCACATAACCACCGAATCAACAGCATCTCATAATCACTTAATCTACAACCTAATTAAACACCTTATCTAATAGCAATGGTTTTGGGAAAGGTTTCGTTGCAAGGTTTTAGGAAATATTCAAGTTTTTGAGGCAAAAACATATCCAGACTGAACGCCGGTTACCTAGCAACATGTACGGAGTGGCGCCCCACCGTGACGTCAGCTCTAGTTAGTGTGCTAGCTTAGACAAGCAACGCTACTATTATCTCACATAGATATTTTGTCAGGCAAACCACAGGTGAGAACGCTCCCTCAGTTCCTCATCCCTCGCTGGGTTCCACGATATGCCTGACGAGGTGTGTTGGAGAAGGGAAACCACTTGGAGTTTTTAAACCAGCTGTTAGGAGTTTTGCTGCTTTATATGCGTTAACTCACTGCCAGTACACAGCTGGACATCGGATACAGCCCGTGTGACTGCAAGCACACTATTATAACAGATAAATAAAAACCATATACACCTCACTTAAAACCATAATCTAACAATTTATACAATGCCTAATCATTGGTATATCATCTAACATCTAATATAACAGCTACAATTACGTCTAACACAATCATCAAAAAGGTTCTAAAAACATGTGAGGGTGGAGGTTGGAGTGTATGGTAATATGTCTTAGTATGCAGGGGCATGAGGGTGGAGGTTGTTTGCATCATTCTGTCTCCCCCAAAATTTATATTTTTTCCCCCTCCGTCTCTCTTGTTGTGAGAATAAATGACAGTGTCACGTTGGGGCTACAAGAGGGGATGGCAAACAACCTATCAAACATACACTTGTGGGAAAACAGCCCCCCCCCCACCCCCAGTAGGACGACAGATAGCAAAAGGAACCAAATGGACAAGTCGTGTTAATTTGTCAGCTAGCCTGCAGGTGCATTATTCAGATGCAGCTAGAGCGAAGCCAGTGAGATGAGTCAGGCAGAGGGGTTGACAGAACGGATATACAGATAGGAAAATAACGATGTAACAACCTACAAACAGCTGACCACCTGCACAAACAATCCAACACATACTGCATACAGCACAGGAAACCAACATACCATCGAACAAATAAATAGGACTCCTTGTACACAGACAGTAAAAAAGCGTGTGGGGTAAAACTGCGGTGGAGTTCTTCCACCTCACATTTTGATCTGCTCGGTTCTGAATTAGCTTGCTTTGGGTTTCCTTATTTCTCCTTAAAAATGAACACAATAAACATTGTTGGTGCGAATGTTGCTTCTGCTGACCAATCGCGGTTCAATGGTAACGAAAACATGTCTGACGAACTCTGTTCAAAAGACAACAGACGTCCACACGCTGCTGTGACTCCTGCATTTGAGCTGGACTCGAGCTTTGAGCTTGATGAAGGGTTAGTTTCCTAACATTAGCAATGGGTCTCCCAAGGCCACTGTCTAAGCTTTAGTTTTAGTGGCTCTGGGTCAGACCAAACAGATAGCATTAAAAGACCATATGTAAAACAGTGGGCTTTCATCACACACACACACACACACACACACACACAACGATACTGTAGGGCTTTTAGCAACCCCAGGCATCCGTGACAGCCAGACCCAACGCAGGGCCAAAGGAGGAGAAGGAAATGCCAATGCAATTTCCATTTCAGACTGCGATATTCATTCCGCTGATGAGGTTGGAATGGACTCAGGCATGGTGGAGAGACAGGACCAGCTCTCCTGTCAAGTGAGTGCTCACAGCAACCTGGGTCCTAGCGGTACGCTATAGATGTCTCTGCAAAATCTAGTTCACCAAACCCAGGTTCGGAGAGTTTTGTGGGGCCGGTCGTAGTTTGGGTACAGCTGTCCCCATTACATCCAGCAAGGCATGGACTTAATCATGCATGCAGAGCGTACTAGGGGTAAATGCCATTGCTCAGGAAGAAACCGACAGCTTTTATATCCACCTTAGATTAGAACCAGCCCACTTCGGTTGATTGGTCAAACTCTCTGGACCAGTAGGCTACCCTGTTGCCAGTTCAACACAAACAATATGGTGACAAAGGTAGAAAGAAGCAAGCATATGAAAAAAAACAAAAGAAAAAGTTACAAACCGCAACAGAACAGGAATAAGGAGAGTAACTAAGGCGTTTCGCAAACTTGTGAAACCCTAAACAAACCAACACATCTATAATTCATGTTATCGTTTGGCTTTTCACTCACTGCTCATCCGAGTGCATCTCGGAGGCCTTGTGGAGGTATTTGCATGGGAGAGAAAATTAGAAAAATGTCCTTCCCTCACTTCTGATTCCGACTGCCGTTCCTAGGCAACAACGGCTGAGGGAGATCAAAGCACCGGAATGTGTGAGTGTGTGAGGTCCCGTGTGCAGGCCTGTGTGTGGGTCCGTGTGTGTGTGCATGGGCGTGGGCCCGGGCATGGGCGAGTGTGTGTGTGTGTGTGTTTGTGTGTTGCCACTCCGTCCCTATACAGTACTCACTTGTTCTGCATCATGTTCATGATGACCCAGTCACCAGGGTAGACGTTCTTCCCGATGAGATCCTTGAACATGATAAATGTTTCCATGAGGAAATCCTACGAGATGGAGAGAGCGAGAGAGAAAGAGAGAGCAGGAGAGACAAAATCAGCCGGAAAGAGAGAAAAATTGAAAGCATTAGAGATGCCAGTTATTCTGTGACCGGGGGAAGATCAGCTGAGGAATGTGTCAGGAAGGCCAAGGATATAAGGGCCTGACAGACCCACATGACAGGGAAGAGAGGTTGGAGATTGGATTGGTCAGGTTCAAGGTCAAAAAGTAATTCACTTTGCCTCTTCGAGGCAAAGGAATTAGGAATTTGTGAACGCACTTTTTCCACATTCTACAATGAGGAAAAAAGTAAAAGTAATCACACTGGCTGTAATCACACTGACAAAATAACCCCTTTGCCCTCTGTAAACTAACCCCACACTTCACTTCCTGCACAGACTTCACCCACAGGAAATGTACCTACTATGACTGAGTAATGTGGTTGTCTCAACAGACGTTATTAGAATGACGCACTAACAGCAAGCGGCTCGGGATGAGAGCTTCTACTAGAAAGTAACATTGAAATGGAGGCTCGTCTGACTCTGGGCAGACCTCAAAACGGCCGGAGTTTCTCTGCCTGGGTGGCAGCCAGTCCACTAGTGTTGTGAGCCGTAGTCCATGCCGACCACACTCACTATAAATCTCCAAGAGAGGCCTGTCGCCATCACTGGGATTGCCTGCCATACCAGGGGAAGAAGCAGAGTCCTGCAGACAGCCACCGTATAAATACTGCCCAATAAGATTGCGGCAGAACATCTTTTGCACTTTACAACCCAGTTGGGAACACCGCGGATTAGTTCAGATGTTCAAATGCAGAAGACTCAGAGTAAAATGAACCGAAAATAATCCAAACATCATTCAGGTGTCAAGCCTCAATCTTATTTCTTGAAGAAGATTCAGAGATCACCACTGCACCCCCATAACACGTCCATCACGCTGAAGACGAAACACGTGTCTGCGTGCCAGGTGCTCAGCTAAACTTCATTTGCTAAAATCAAGCGGGAGCAAACTCATTTCTCCTCCTCCGGGCGGAGCGCCCAGGGCGCTGCATTCAGGGAATCTATTACTGGAAACAAACGTCTCACCGCTATCCATCCGGTTCTACCAAGGCACCACACAGGATAAAGGGGCACCATTTGGGGAAACACACTTGTCGTAAACACCCCGGGTACTAGATACATGGCAGCACACAAGGGCGTCTGGGATGCAGAATGTAATTGCGACCCAAAATCAAGTGTGGCATCAAGGGAGACGAGAAACTCCGGCGCCTGGAGAATGACAACAGCATCTGCATGTCAACGTTGGATCAGTCCAATTAAGTAGGAAATCCTGGAATTCCCAGAGCAGTTGAGGGGGCGCACCGGGCACATCACAACCAGCGGGGCTATGAGCGCGGGATGAGATGATCAACGAAATAAAGAAATAACACACATCCCCAATTGGCTCTGAATTGGGGATGTGTAGTGCCTAGATTGAATATACACTGCTCAAGAAAACAAAAGGGAAGACTTAAATCACACCACAGGCCTTGATGAACGAATTATATTAAAGATCAAAATCTTTACAATACACGTAGTAAGTTGAAAAGGAAATGACGTAATGGAACGCAATGGAAACCAAAATCACCAGCAGATTGAGGGCTAGATTCAAACTCATACCAGAAATCCAAGGGAACAATTGAAATTACAGGCTGTTCCAAACTGGGTGAGTTTCATCATGGCAACTGTACGTGACTCACTAGTGTTTGGCCCCCTACATGCCTAAATTCCCCACAATATCTGGGCTTAGACAGTCAATCAAGCTGCCCAGTGCTGGGCTGTGAACACAGGTCCCACTTGATGGTGGGTCGTAATGTCACCCTCATGGAGTCTGTTTGGGCAGAACCCGGCACACCAGTAGCCCGCTAGAGGTCATTTTGTCGGGCTCTGGCAGTGCTCCTCCGGTTCCTCCTTGCACAAAGGAGCAGATACCGGTTCTGCTGCTGGGTTGATGCCCTTCTACGGGTAAGGGCAATGACTCCCACCTGCAAAATCATTCCTTTCTTTGGGGTTGTCTTGCTGCTGGCTCGCCAATGCACCTGTTGTCACTTTAACTTGCATTTGGTATACTGTGATGATTCACAACATTTCTTTGAGCGGTGTATTATATTACAAGGATTGTAAGCCGCTGTTCATCGCCTCTAAGTTTCAAGGATTATTAACTACAAACAGCAATACCTAGACGCTAAAAAAGGAATGCACCCTCACAAATGCAAAGCTGAACAAAAGAAGTATTGACATAGAATAGGGCTCTCAACAAACGTACATGCTTTTGTGCTTTCATAATTATGTTAATAATATTTGTATTGGACTGGGGCTGTCAAAGACAACAGAATTAAATTAAAATATTGTGTAGAATCCTGCCTCTAAGACTGAACTTTTTAAAAAATATTATATTCCCTCCCTTTCCCTTACTGAATGAGACTGGGATAGCAGTAGTCTACATAGAGAATGTAGACTAGCTACATGGAGTTTAGGGTGGAGGGAATAGTGCTGTGAGTGCTTAAAGTAGGAGGAGAATACAGGAAAATGTGAACTGATAGATGAACTGGCAAGAATATTTTAAATAACTCAGGCAATTGTGTCGATTTTTGGTCATTTACGCTAGCAGTACATAGAAAAATCACGAATGACCCCTTTAACCAAATTGTTTGCACGTTAAACCTAAGGTTAGTTGGTTAGCATAGTTGACTTACATAGTTACGGGCTTGCTAGTCTGTTGGAGAAGAAGAAAATCAAGACTATGCGAATATTCATAACTACATATTATTAGGCCGCCTTTCATAATGAAATGGTGACAATTCATTGGCAAGGGCTGTAGGTTTCCACAGCAGTGGGAGGAGGCTAGTATGCCTTCAGACACCCTTCTGAAAACAGATGTTGGAGTGGGCAGAGATCTCGTTCGTCTTACAAGTGAGACTACACACAATGCTCTTTGCAATTGTCCATTTGTATTTGAATGAAGAGGTAGAGAAATTAATTTCTCTACATTTTGTTAGAAATGTATAGAGATTATTAGATCGAGAGGATTAGATTGTCCCATCTGTTGTTGTTTCTTGTTTTTCCACTTTCTGAAACACTGGCGATATTGTGTTCATTGTAAGCGGTTTCATTTCTGTGGGATTGGAGCTTGTGCTAGCGGGTTTTGACAATGTGAGGTTAGAATAAGAAACGACAGGGACATAGAGACAGGGGGGGAGGGGCTGCTACTCACCACGACGTCCGTCCTCATCTTTCCGAAGGTGCTAATGAGGTGGGCATAGTGGTGGTCCTCCATTTGCCTCAGGGTAGCCGTCATGCTGGCCACAAAGCCCCCCTGTACATGAAGCACAGAGAACACATTAACTACACCACACAAAAGGTGAGGAAAGACTAAGCAGAGAGAGAGACAGTGATCCGATCCAAGAATCCAATGTCCTCAGTGGTTGTGAGGTCTGGGATCCACGTCACTACCTGTATTTCACTGGATGGGACAAACCTGTATTCTGCAAATGTACACTCAGAGGAAAATGCTAAACCCTTAATACTGCATGCAGAGCGGAATTGGACTGTACCCAAAATGTATCAAAATACAGGAGAGAACCATTAAATTTCACACCACCTAAAGGACACTGGTTCTCAAATGTCCCATAACAAAGACATCAACTACTTAAAGATAAAACTAGTGTAGAGTCTCGTAAGCAAGCAGGTTTGTGGCTCTGCTTATAAGCAGATCCCATAGAGCCTCAGGGCAGCAACACAGTCAAGAGGGGGAAAAAATAACTAAACCAGAAACACTAAATACTCAAACAAAACTTGCAATGACTGTTCTGGTGGGTTTGTATAGCCTGGAGGTATATGGACTTTCACTGTCTGCCATGGTGGAGGTATATGTCTAATCGTGGTGGGCGTCACAAAGGGTCCTTGATCGAAGGTGGTGGAAGTGTCTGGATATTGTTTGTCTGCCTTGGTGGAAGACAGCACGTGGAGATGGTTTGAGATGGTTCAAGTCTACAAAAAACAAAACTAATTTGGATGAAGAAGGAAAAACACTTATAAATGAATGGTGCAAATGCAATGGTGCCGCAAGGTATTATGAGGGTTATGAATCCTACTTTTTTGGTAAATAACCACTTTGGCAAAAGACGAAATAGAGAAAGCTAGCTCTGGCAGCGCACATTTGACTAAGGTAGAGCAAAGGTAGAGCAAACAGGAGTGGGGGAAAAGGCCTCGCTAGCTCACGTAGAGACCTAATTAACCCGGCTTTCCTTTTCCTCCACAGGCCTGGGCTCCCCAGCGCTGCGTCCATTACGACGTGTGAAGCGGCTCTGCGTGCGGGCCGTGTGTCTCAGTCAGCACGGGACGGTACAGGTGGCTACTCTTAAAGAAAAGGAGCTTCCTGAGAAGGTGGCAGCACCAGCGTGCGGTTTTCAGCAAGTTTAAACTGAAAAAGAACCTAGCGAGCAGAGCAGTTCAAAACATCGAAAATATATTGTCGCTACACGGGATGTGGGACACAAAACCAGATAATGGAGCAGAAATTAAGGAATTAAGAGATATGAAGAGAGAGAGGACGTGAAATGGCTGCTAGAGGGGATCTAAAGGCTACAAGGACAGATGGCGGGGTTGGGGGAGGATTCAGAGGAGACTGTTCAAAACCATGTTGACCGATAGGTGTTCCAGTATCTCTACAGTATCTCTGCCAAAGGATGGTGTGACTCGTGTTGCTTCGAGATGAAGCAATACATAAGTAAATCATGGACTAGGAGATATGACACATATCTTTTTTTTTTTATTACAGTTTGGATAAAAGATTGGTTCTGCCAGCAGAGGAATGGATGTGTCAGAAAGGTGGTTTTACAGATCGTGTCATAACTTGATCATCTTGAAGTGGCAGGAACTGGCCTGAACGGCAGAAAATTAAAACTTGCACTGTTTTTATAGTTTAGAGGATCTGAAGTTTATAATTTTCACATACAATTTCAGATTAGATCTAACAAAAAAAAGAAATTGATCAATCGCCTCCAAAACTATGACTCATACTTCCTGTGGCAACAGGGTTATTATTGTGCCGTGATAAACTAACTTAAATGAAGGGGCAATATCAGTAGAGACCAGAGTGAGCTGAAGCACTCCACCCTTAGAGGCATTCGGCAATCGATTCCATTAGTGGGTAGTCGGGGAGAGCAGGAGTCCAATGGGGAATGTAAAAAGTAAAATATGAACATAAAAATGCCTGTAATATCTATTACATTAAACATGCAGGATGTTGGTAAAACTATGCCATTACCAAGAGACTAATCATCAGGAGTAGAAGATGTGAATATTAGGAGGCTCATTGTACCACAAGCAATATAGGGAGGGATATATTAGGCACAGATGATTAAATACCACCAAAACAACAACGCCACTGATGAAGCTGTAATGTATCATATTCCTCTTAACTTGGACTGAAGGCATCAACTTCAGGCAGTGCAAACCACAACTGCATTACAAAACTATGAATAACTATCAACACAGTTCAACGAATCAAAGAGAGATTTAGGTAATTCCAGATGAAATTTTTCTTAGAAACAGTTGCACCCATAACTGCCGCAGACTATCTAAAACGATAAGGAAGTTAATTAAAAACGAAACTAAATTGACACAATATGCATGAGAGCACATTATAATTACAAAGTCTTAAGATCGCGATAAGCCGTTAGATACACACAATGTTACAGATGGCTGCTGTCTATCCCAAGCTCAAATCCACTTTCTGCAACGAGTAAACATTTTAACACCCTGTAAAGTTGAAAATACATCTGACCTTTCTGGGCGTCAGAAACGCCTTATACCCTTCGCTTGTACGCTACATCCGCGAGGGCCAGTATCGACAGGGGTTAGGAGATTACGAAGCGGCCTGTTCGGGGCAGAAGTCACATCTTCGTATTAAACACAATAATAGACAAGCTATTATTGAGACGGTCTAGAAGGATTTATACGGAAGACGCTTGTCCCAGAAGCAACCCTTCTCGCGGAGTAGCATGCTACTTTCAAACAGGAGCATCACAGCCCCCGGGCTAAATGCAGCACGCTAAGGAGGGAATAAGGTAGCATTCGCTAAACCACAAAGATCACATGAAGTGGAAAAATGACTCAGTTGTTTAGTTTTGCATGGTTTTTCCATGCAGTGTGCCACTGCTTCTGCCCCATCCTGTTCTGAACCAGTAATTAGGCATGACCCACATAACACACAGGCCGCCAGGAAGTAGCCTTGCAAACAGTCAGCAACCAGCGCAGTCAGTCGGCAGTCATTAAGCCTGAACCAAAACTGTGAGCAGGCAAAGCCAGAGCAGTCCGTAAGTAGAAACATTCAGTAAGCAGAACTAAAATGGTAATTAAGCAGGGCTGAAACGGAACGTGAAACTGGAACAATGCTAAGCGTATCGCTGGGACCATAATACGTTGGTGACTCATTCCCGTCTCCGCCATCCCCTTCTCGCTAGACATGCATAATGCACCACTTCCAAGACATCTAACATGATATCTGACTCACTAAATCCAATGGGCATAAATGTCCTCCTTTTTGTGCCTGGAAAGAAACATGCACCCATTGTAAAGTTCTCTCAATCATTCATGTTGTTTAAGGACTAGATAGCCTTTCTACAGCGTGAAGTTAAATTATTCCTCATTCAAAAAGTAGCAGGTCGAGCGTCCATGGTGTCCATTACCTGTATTAAGGGGGCATTACAAACATCGGTCAAAATTTACCATCAGCTGAAAAAAAGCCCTCTAAATTATCTACGATGGATGAAAACTAACAGAAGCTGGGAACCCAGAAACTTCCGGACCACTGACAACTTTCAGGGTGAAGAACCGCATGACAACTGCGGACAGTGGACAGTGAACTCGTCCTTCAGGTGTATTCATTTGCTCTACCAGACCATCTCACCCAGAAAACAACTAGTCCTGTGTCACTACAGAAACATTTTCTCAGGCTGAAGCTCAGCAGAGACCCTGACATCCTGTAGTCTACTTCAGCTTAACACACTGCTCTCGGTTCATATCACAATCCCTGTTCCCCCCACTGAAAAGCCTGTGAATGGCCACCAATTAGACTTGGGCTTGATTAGAATAGTCTGCTGCAGCGGCTTACTCCATTTCTTATTTTCCAAACCGCGCCGCAAAAGGATCCAATTACTTGATAGCTGGGCAGATTAGGGAAGAGAGACGCAAACGGGAGTTGAAAAGACAGCAGAGGGAGATTTCAGCACGCGGTCTACTCCGAGTCCTGGTTTTATGGCGGTGAAGCTGAGACTATTAACACAAAGGGGCTGATTAATGGAACAGGGACACAGGCCCACAATAAGAATCTGACTGACGACAAGCCCATCGTTCTTCATCACGGACGTGATTTGAACACCCAAGCCTCTTCGGGGTCCGCCCCGGCCTCTTCGGGGTCCGCCCCGGCCTCTTCGGGGTCCGCCCCGGCCTCTTCGGGGTCCGCCCCGGCCTCTTCGGGGTCCGCCCCGGCCTCTTCGGGGTCCGCCCCGGCCTCTTCGGGGTCCACCCCAGCATAGTTTAGAGAGCTGCTGTATTAGTATCCGTTTCCTCTGTATCTCTTTAGCGCTGCTGCTGCACTCTACCAGAAAACACATTCACTGGTTCAGGAGTTTTTACTAAAGTACATAAATGTAAATGTGCAAAATAAGTTAACAAATTGTTTAACAGTTAGCAAATACAGGTCATGGGGAAACAGTATATCCGTCGCATATCAACGACGAACCAGGAACTACCGCGTCACATAATCAAACAACAATCAGCGGCCCGTGACACATTCTCACCTTTAAATGCGTCCATGGGAGATACCTGGCTGACCCTCCGTTACGCCGGCTGGGAGGAAGTAATTGTTAGTATCCCGGTGATGCGTGTTAAAGCTAGCTAATTTGTTAATACAATGCCCCCCCCACCCCGCCTCCGTAGGATCAGCCACTATAAGCGGCAACAACACCTTTACATTAATTCAATCCTTCTCCAATATACTGGTGGACAAACCTGAATGATCCTTAAGCTTTTCCATCCAAGCCATTGTAATTGGTGTTTTAGCCTCCAGGGTCAGTAATGGAAAGAAAAACCCATTACGGTAAATAAAATCGAGTCGAGTCCCGATTTGCACCCTACTTCCTCCATAGAGCACTAGTTTTGACTCATGGCCTGTGGGTCCATCACAGTTGATGCAATGTTTACCAAAGACAAAATTATACGCAGGGTGCCGTCATTAAAAAAGAAAGAGCAAGACCTGAAACTGTACAACAATTACTGAAAATTTGTGAGTGTTTTCGGGAACAAAGTGTTCCGGCTTTCTGTAAAGTAAATGTATAATACATTCATGAGGACCAAAAGGTCCAGACATCTCAGTTTCTCACAAACAATTAAAAGAACATTTAACAGAACATGTCTTGAATTGTTCCTCAGTGTCATTCTAGAACCACCCAGAACATCCAGACGAATCAGACAGAGTTAAATAGTACAGAGACATACAGATGGAGTAAGACAGAGACACAGATGGACACAGAGATACTGTGAGAGAGAGATACAGATGGAAACAGAGATACTGTGAGAGAGAGATACAGATGGAGTAAGACAGAGACACAGATGGAAACAGAGATACTGTGAGAGAGAGACATACAGATGGAGTAAGACAGAGACACAGATGGAAACAGAGATACTGTGAGAGAGAGAGATACAGATGGAGTAAGACAGAGACACAGATGGAAACAGAGATACTGCGAGAGAGAGAGACACAGATGGAAACAGATATACTGTGAGAGAGAGATGCAGATGGAGAGAGAGAGTGAGCCTGAGAGGTTACCCTCTTAGGTTCTGATCTTTCAACTTTATCTTTCTGATGAATTATAGCCAGTTTCTATGGCAATGGCTTTTCACAACAGAGGTGGAATCAGATAAAATCTGATAAGACTTGGCTGCAGAAAGTCTGCCGGCTTACGACCATACAGCTGGCGCGATCAATTCTGCTCCTGGGAACGGGCAGACTCCGAAAACCCCTGAGGAGGAGCAGGTGGCAGGAGCAGTTCAGAATGGAATCAGGCCCATATGTCCACTGCACAACATATTAGTTAAACTTCATCATTGACAATGACACTACTGCAGAAAAAGAGAGTCACGCTTTTAGAACTTAACATCTTAATGAAATACAGTTAGTACTGTGTGCGCGTGTGAGATTTTTCTTTCTTCACTTTTGTTAGGCAATATAGCGTTCTTATTTTCCACTTGCTTTAGCGATAAAAACTAATAATTTCCTGTGCCTTAAAATGTAAATAAATTAAATGAATGGAGTGTGGGTGGGTTACTGGGAAAAATGTCTGAACTCTGTTGTTTTCTAATACGCCAGAGGCTAAGCAATCAAGGCTGGGCAATGTTAAGATACCATTGACTATTGACAGTCTCTAAAAGCCCTCATCTTGATGTTGCAAGCAATGAATTGTTAGACACTGCTCAAAAACATTAAGGGAACACAATCACAGTGTAACATCAAATCAATTAAACTTCAGGGATATCAATCTGTCCAGTCAGGAAGCATATGCGATTGTGAATCAATGTTACCTGTTCACTACAAAGGCAACAGCAAAGACAACCCCAAAACAGGAATGGTTTTGCAGGTGGTGGCCACAGACAACTGCTCTCTCCTAATCCTTGGGTAATTCTTCTCTAGTTTTGCTAATGTTTGCTAATGTCCTTATGCCTTATGCCAGAATTGGTAGCATGAGGCGGTATCTGCAGGTTTTTTGAGAAACCAGGACGCAAGCTGTTGTCACCGGAATTGACAGGTCCGCCATTGGCGCCCCGTATTCTTCACACATGAAAGCAGGTTCGCACCGACCACATGTGACAGATGTGTAAGAGTCTGGAGACGCCGTGATTAACCTTATGCTGCCTGCAACATCATGGCCCACCCCATGTAAGGCAGTTCCTGGATGACAACAGTATTAGTGCCATTGACTGGCTCTTACGTTCCCCAGACCTGAATCATCTGGGATGTTATGTATGGGTGTGTATACAACGCCACAAAGTAGCACCACAGACGGTCAAGGTCTGGGTGGAGATCCCCCAGGACACAATCCGTCGTCTCACCAGGAGCATGCCCAGATGTTGTTGAGAGTGCATACAGGCGTGTGGAAGCCATACACACTGCAGAGTCACATTATGAATTCCAGCGATGATGAACAGCCGGTGTGGTTGACTCAGGTTCTCTGTGTCTGTTTACTCCAGCCCTCCATGGGTTGGTGATTTTGGTTTCCATGGACTGTCGTTATGTCATTTTATTCTCAACGAATTACCCCCAATGTACAGTACAGATCTCCAACCCTGTTCCTGAACGCTACTCTGAACACCACCAGGACAGTAACTCACCAGGGGCAGGGTTAGAAAGTAGCGAAAAATATCTGTTCCCATCACTACTTCACTCAACCAACATTTTAACAAAATGAATTGGGCTGTGGGGAAAGCCCACCTCGCAAATGGGAAAAGCCAATAATACACTTTAAGCCGTTCTATACACTAGTGTCAATAACAGCTGCAGTAAGTTCCTAGTACAATTGTTCGTTCCAACAGAGAAATGCTGGCAGACTAACATGCTATTTAGAAGACCACTATCCCTGCTATGCTTAGTGATATTCACTAACCACATTCAATCATGTGAACCATGAAATCCCCAACTCAATGGGGCACTCTAAAGATGTATTGACAGAGGAGAGGAACTGGAGAAGACTGGAGAGTGTGCTGCCATGGTGATGGTGCGGCCATGGTGATGGTGCGGCCATGGTGATGGTGCGGCCATGGTGCTGTAGTATTAGAGCAGCGCCTTAGAACCAGACTGGGCCGGGCCACCAAAGCCAATCCACACTATGTAATGCATCAGAAAGCTATTCAATGCAAAAACCTATTAGCCCACTAAAGTAAGACACCTTGCTAAAGGTAATGGTTATGACAGATCCAGATCGTTTCCAATTCACGTTTAACCACAATTGTCCATAATTCGAGAATTACTATTCTTTGTGACAATGCAAAAAATTTACATTTTAAAATTATACCCAAGAAAAGGTGTGACAGTGAGAAATCCAATCAAAATCAGAACACAGAAAAGGGGCTGTTGAGCACCAGTGGGTTGCACCAACGCTCCCCAATCCGGGGACGAGCGACGAGGTAACGACGCCTGAAGCTGAACATGACAGTGGAACTAAAGTACAGAAGTCAACAATACATGGTATTGGGTTCGTTTGTCAGAGAATGATCAGACCACCGGTCTAAAGAGGGCAGAGGTGATTAAGGAGCACGCAGACTCCACCGTAGCCCTCTGTTTCGGCACTGTCGGCAGAATCCTCCCCCTCACTCGAGGGCACGACAGCGGGAGGGAACAATTGATATTTGCTCTAATAACTAACAGGAGTCCCCACAGAGAACAAAGACTTTTAAGGCTTTAATTGGGCCCACGGGGACTGAGGGGAGCTGGGGGGAGGAGGGTGGGTAGAAAGGAGAGAAAAGGAGGGATGAGGAGGTGACAAATACCATTTTGTGACAATTCCATTTCGACCGGCGTTGCGACTGAAGTGGTGAGTCGCAAGGTTGTTCTGGTCTCTAAAACAGCAGACCCATGTCGGAAAACACACCTCAACGGGGGACTGACGCAGGGAGGAGGGACTGACGCAGGGAGGAGGGACTGACGCAGGGAGGAGGGACTGACGCAGGGAGGAGGGACTGACGCAGGGAGGAGGGACTGACGCAGAGAGGAGGGACTGACGCAGGGAGGAGGGACTGACGCAGGGAGGAGGGACTGACGCAGGGAGGAGGGACTGATGCAGAGAGGAGGGACTGATGCAGGGAGGAGGGAGTGATGCAGGGAGGAGGGACTGACGCAGAGAGGAGGGACTGACGCAGAGAGGAGGGACTGACGCAGGGAGGAGGGACTGATGCAGGGAGGAGGGACTGATGCAGAGAGGAAGGCTCAGATTGGTTGACAAGGGGCATCCTGTGCCTGTCTCTGGATAACGGAGTCTGCTGACTGACTAAAAAGTAAAAAGAACTTGAGAAAGCGAGTTAAAATCAACAAAAGACCGGACGTAAATAAATACGAGCAACGCATTGTAACATAGAATTACAAAGGAGAACATAAGTGAGGCTTAGCGCAGATGTGAGCTCATCCCGACAACAGGACAATCAGAGTCGGTGTCTAACTGAACAAGGCCCAAATGCAAGAAGATTCACATGCAGGCTGTCAAGCACACACACACACACACACATGCAGGCTGTCAAACACACACATGCAGGTCTCAGCCAGAGATTTTCATGACACCAGCCTCGCCAAATCGACAGAGCCAGTAGAGGGTAGGTGGCGATAGACAGGCATCAACGAGATATCCTGTGATTGCGACAGGAAGCCTTACACCACAGCAGAACCCGACAGAGTGCTGCATATGCTGACACATTATAAAACCAATACATATCCAAAACGTCCAGAACACCCTTCCAGAACCTCTCTGATCAGGTGACAAGCGACACTCCTGACTGCTGACTGCTATAACGTCAGGAACCCATGTCCCAAAGGACCACCAGCCTGCTGTTCTGGGCAAACAGTAGAATTGATCATTTAAACCTTTGAATTGGTTCTACATTATGGTTCTACAGCATATCCTGCTGGTATTCTTGCCAATATTTTTAATATTGAACGAAAACACATTTTCCGCCTGGCATAAAAAAACTAAAGAGAGAGAGAAAGTAAGAGTTTCAAAAACACATTTCAGGTAGAAGGCCTGCAACCATATTGTATGTTTACAGAACACAGAAACGATGAATCAGATTAACATGTTAACAGACACACAGGGGCCGAAAATGACTACTTCTAATGATGTATAGCAGCTTATATCACAGACATCCACCCTAGACAAAAAACATAATTTGTCTTAAACACACAGAGCTTTTTTTACCTTTACTAGTATGTTTGATGCACAGCAAACCAATAAATAGGAAACATATTTCACTACATGCCAAACAACACACTATGCTTTATTTGATGCACTGTTTTGTGAGCTGGTAGTGCCCCAGTAAAACATAGTAAACTACCCAGTTCTTTGGTTGACTGGTCAGGGTCTGAGGAGACCATCTCCACAGGCTTACATTGAATTCCGGACCAAGTTAGGCTTTTAGATCGTCGTGAATAAAGATTGTCAGGATGTAGGAAAGCCAGTCCTCTGAGACGCTGTTTAAATACAGACCCAAGTCTGGTGGTGTTGAGTCATATAAATCCACACTGGTACCGAGTGTTCTGCACTGGAGAGAACAGTCTTATTCAAACTGGTACCGACTGTTCTGTACTGTAGAAAACCAACTCATTCAGACTGGTACGGACTGTTCTGTACTGTAGACAACAACCTCATTCACACTGGTACCAACTATTCTGTACTGTAGAAAACCAACTCATTCAGACTGGTACGGACTGTTCTGTACTGTAGACAACAACCTCATTCACACTGGTACCAACTATTCTGTACTGTAGAAAACCAACTCATTCAGACTGGTACTGACTGGACTGCAAAATGGGATCTGCCTGTCAACAGAACCACGGCAAACCCAGTACAAAAGTGATTCCAGTCCAGCACCAAAAAGGAAGACATGGCAAATATCTTCCAGTATTATGTTAGGTGAGAAGAACATCAACTACACACTTTACTGTGGAAAGAATATTTGGTTTATGACTCAAGTCAAATCATAAACCAAATATGTTTGCCGTATTACGTTTGAGCCTCTGTGCCTGGATGTTTCTTTCAAATATATAACATTTAAAAAAAATATCCCCCATTGAACTATGTTGCCGTTTTAAGATGACCAATAGCCTCATACTGCAGCTCAGTTCAGAAGAATGACTGTATCTTTGATGTTTCTGGGTGGTTTGATACATCATCCACAGTATAATTAATAACTTGGCCGTACTGAAAGAGATACTCTGCATTTTTTAAAAGACTTCTTAAAAACCTCCCTGGTATTAATAGTTGACTAGAAATGAGCTAGAAATGAAAATCCTTGATTGAGGAAACGTACAGATGTTACATGAGGGGGACTGAATTTATGTGTAAGGATTTTTTCACAAAGTCCATTTAAAAATAAAAAAATTAAATAAATAAAACATTGTAGAATATTTTCTGTAGATCTATCGCCCAAAATATCACAAGAAATCCCACTTTGCATCACAACAGAGCGTGAATTATCACGCACTCCAGTGTCACCGCAACAAACCTACGGGGGTTAGTGTCGCCGTGGTACAGCTGAAGGAATGCACAGGCAGCCTGTCAACGACAGACGTTGAGACCCACCAACACCTCCCCACTGAGCACAAGTCGCCCTCGGAACCCTGGTAGTGGGACAGCCACTGGCAGACTGTAAACCCCCCGCCCAACCAACACAGCCAACAGTGGTGTTTTATTTACACCGTACTGTTTAGTTTCCCTGGCAAGTCAATTTAGAACGCATTAACAAACGATTGTGATGAGCTAATTATTAATTAGCCTTATGGCGCCAGGAGGCCTTGCGGGGTCAACTGGTATGAAGGAGAGTGTCTCCATGGTGATGTTACCCCACAGGACCGGGTGACTGACTCCAGCAGGTTAGGGTGATGTTCTACCACCCCTACCCAACCCCGGCTGTGAGGCGTGCTCCCTGCCTGCACCATCCAAGACCTCTCAGCCTGATGTTCTACCCCCCACTCATGCCACTGGCTTCATGTTGAATACAACCTCCACTGCCAGAGCATGGGGCTTTCACACCAGGCAGCATGGTCCACGGCCCTCACCACCTTCAGGCGGAGCTCAAACCCAAAACCCCTACAGGGGTTCTTCAAAATGGTCGACTTCCACACACCCCAGACAAAGCTATTCTCTGGCCAGAGTCCATATCCATCCTTTCAACCTCTTCCGAAGAGAATCTTAACGGAGCCCTCATCTCTGCTTCACATAGATCTCTCAGGGGGGCACCAGTGGATGTGTGAAAGGAAAAGTCCATCCTCTGTGGACGTCCGGAGTTCTTTTTCAGCCTTAAGACGATAAAATCAACACAGATGGTCCCCGATGCATTCACTTCCCGTTGCATCTGGGCATGTCATAGGGATGGTTTTGTTCTTAGAGAGCTTCAGCCGTTTGCTTAGACAAGCAGTTCTCCGGCCGACCGGAGAGGAGTGCGAGTCCAGGCTGGCGTCCCAAATTGATTCCTATTCACTACTTAGAAGACGGTTTTTGAACCAGGCTTACTGTGCTCTGGTCAGAAATAGTTCACGACATAGGGAATAGAGGGCCATTTAGAACACAGGCGGGGTCTATAAAGGAGACAGTAGAAGCTATTTATACTAGCCTTCACAGCCAGACCAACGACCTCTATTGGAGAAATATCCATTACATTAATGGAGAATTATCTTCAAGGTCAACCCTTAACAGCTCACTACAGTGACATTAATCCCAAGGTGGGATCTAAAAGGCCTTTCTGGTACGTCAGACAAAGCTTTCATGGTAGCTTTGAGGGGGCAATAACACATTGACGTCCAATCTGATACAAACATGGACCTAAAGTGAGACGAGCGTTTGTGTGCGTTATATGGTGTGTTTGTTGAAGCCAAACACATCCCATATATGTGCAGGGTGGGTGTCAGTGTTATGAGTGTTAATGCAAACGGGGTGTGTTTGGCAGTGTTGCTGGTGTTAACACAGGCAGGGTGGGTGTCAGAGTGGTGGGTGTTCAGGCAGGATGGGTGGGTGAGTGGGTGTAATATTGCTTACCAGAAGGGGAAAGTGAGCCATGAGACAGACCCATGCTGACAAGCCTGTTTAACAGGTCTTTTCTAATTCACACCGGACAAGGAACAAACACATTAGAAGGATGGACAGACCATCACTACTGACTAATGTCAGAAAGTGGACTACAGGACTAATGACAGGACTGGGACTACGTGACCATTGACAGGAATGGGACTACGTGACTAATGACAGGGGAAGGACTATGTGACTAATGTCAGGAATGGGACTATGTGAAAGCCAAGACTGTGACTAAAATAATAAGCACAAAAACTGACTGATGTAATTTGTAATTATTTTCAACCAACCACAAAGGGGCGAGGCTTTCACAATAATCCTCATGTAAGCATATTTGTATTATTTGTTATTTCAAACGTGTTTCAATATCCATCTGTGTACTTATTCCTTTAATCATCAGATATGCCAGGCTTTGAAAAGAGAAAAAGAGAATTTCTGATCTTTTTGCAGCTTAGGTGGATCCTAGATTAAAATACTCTGCTGTGGGACTGTGTGATGGGAATAGTAATATTATTGTGTGTGAGTGTGTGTGTGTGTGCATGTGTGTGTGAGAGATATGTGGAGAAGAGCAAGATGGAGAAAGGGGGAGAAAGAGAGCGAGGGGGAGCTAGTGAGAAAGGGAGCAAGAGAGAGAGAGATATTGTGTAATTGATAGTACAGGACAATAACAACGGTTACTATTGGTGGACTTGGTTCTCACCAGGAGATCCTTCCAAGGACAACACACCCACGTACACACACACACACACACACACATTCAGACACATATACATACAAAAATTTTTACACATACCTGTGTGTAATCTGTCTAGTAAGAGAATAACTACCTCAGCACGTCACGTTTCTGCCGTGTGTATTTCTCAGGACCCTGTTCGTTAAACAGTATCATGCTGAAAACACAGTCCAATTAAAACACCAAAAGGTATATTAGAAACCCAGTTAACCAGCCCCTGACAGATGGGGACGGACCAGGAATACACCAGAGTTGTCTTCTCAATGAGCATTATGAACATCCAGATGGGATTTTGGTCTCCAACACACACACAAACAGGCACAAAACACACACACATCTGCACACACGCCGTGGGGAGCTGAGGAAACTGAGACCGTGTAAGGCACCGTGGACTTGTACTGAACTTGGCGGAAAAAAAATCTCTGATAAAGAAGGTATGAACACACACCATACAGATGTCCTCTATGGACACACACACACACACACACCATACAGATGTCCTCTATGGACACACACACACCATACAGATGTCCTCTATGGACACACACTCACACACTGTACAGATGGCCTCTATGGACACACATACGCCATACAGATGTCCTCTATGGACACACACACACCATACAGATGTCCTCTAGGGACACACACACACCATACAGATGTCCTCTATGGACACACACATACACACCGTACAGATGCCATCCAAGTACAGTACCTCTTCACCTCTCCTGTATCGAAAATTAAAGCTCTGATGTGTGTGTGTGTGTATCATGTTGGCTTAGCTACTGAGAAAGTGATATATGCATCTGTCTACTGTTAAACAATGACACACGTCTCATTAGACTCACCTCCTCCACCTTTTTTCTCTCCCATCTCCCTCTCTCTCTCTCCCCCTCTCCCTCCCAGAACCCCTCTCTTGCTCTCCCTCCCTCCCAGAATACCCCTCTCTCTCTCAGAATCCCTCACTCTCTCCCTCCCTCCCTCCCTCCCAGAATACCCCTCTCTCCCAGAATCCCTCACTCTCCCTCCCCAAATCTCCCCCTCTCCTCCCTCCCAGAATCCCTCGCTCTCTGTCTCTCTCTCTCCCAGAATCCCTCACTCTCTCTCCCAGAATCCCCCACACTCTCTCTCCCTCCCAGAATCCCCCACTCTCTCTCCCTCCCAGAATCCCCCACACTCTCTCTTTATCCCAGAATCCCCCTCTCTCTCCCTTTTCTCTGTCCCTTATCCTCCCTCCCTCATCCCTACAGCCTCCCTCCCCCTGTTCTCCGCTCCCTCATTCTTCCGCTCCATTCCCTCCTCCCTCTCTCTCTAGCACGCACCATAACTCCATCCCTCACACACACACACACACATACATACACGAAGAGGACCTGCATGAGCAGCAGCGATGGAGATTTTCTACGTGCGCTAAGTGTCTGACGGTGAGCGGACCCGCAAGCGCCCCCGACGTTCGGTGTGTGTGTGTGAGAGAGCGCGTGTGTGTGTGTGTGTGTGAGTGAGTGAATGCCAGCTACTCTCTACTTTACAGAGAGAGGAGAAGAACAGAGAGGAGGAGGACGGGGGGAGCGTCTTGCTCACCGAGGGCTTAGCGGAAAAACAAGAATCTCTGGCGCGTGTTACAGATACGGAGGCTGCAACGCTTAAACTACTGAAGGAGATCTACCCAGCCGGCTCTCTGGCATCCCTGACCATGCAGCTTACCCCCGCCAAGTAACTTCTACCATGGCATAGCCTTGCCCTCTGCCGGGGACGCCAACCCACCAACGAGGACAGACATGCTCGAGCGGCACCCGGACTGGCACGACCGGGGATCTATGCCACTGTCGTCTCCTCTTCATCAGTGATTCACGTAGGAGGTGAGTCGCCCAGTCTCTTTTAATCTTTCGAATCAAAGGAAAAAGCTTCTGTGGTAGTTTATCAAACGGCGAGGACACGTCGATTGATCAGAACCGGCTTGATAGACAGGCGGGGGGGGAGAGAGGAGTTCAGGGTGAGATAACCTCTTGATGAAAGGGCAGATGCAAAGGGGGTGGTTGTGGCGTCCGTCTAAGGACACACTAACGGGCTTCACAACGGGAATGTCTCAGCTGTTCTGTACTGGATCCCACACAACAAAACAGCTTTTCACAGCATTCAGGTAGAGGCTCTCTGCAACGGACCAGGAGATTATTCAGTTAGCTGCCGTTCAGGAATGAGACATTCAGTTTCTCTGAAAAGGTGGAATGAAATGTAAATAACAGGTTCATTATCAGTGTTGTAGCCACAACACAAACAAAAATACATTGTAATAATCTTAGATGTGGTTTACCGGAATGACAAATTTGCATGATCATTCAATTTACTGGGTTCAATCATTTAGTATGGCAAGAACAGTAAAACACATCCCTCTAAAGAAATATAAAAGAGTAAAACACATCTCTCTACAGAAATATAAAACAGCTGAACACATCCCTCTACAGGAATATAAAACAGTAAAACACATCCCTCTACAGGAATATAAAACAGCTGAACACATCCCTCTACAGGAATATAAAACAGCTGAACACATCCCTCTACAGGAATATAAAACAGCTGAACACATCCCTCTACAGGAATCTAGAATGATGTTGCAATTCTGTTGTTAACGGAGCTGTCGGTGGGTTGCATAACTACTGTTGGCTTGGTTTCCAACACAGATACAGAGCCTGTTTTTAGGTGCTGAATCTATCAAACAGACACTTTACGGTATGAAGACAAAACAGAGCAGTGGCTATGTAATGTAGACTTAGCTGCTCTATGTGTGTGTGTGTGTGTGTGTGTGTGTGTGTGTGCGTGCGTTGAGTGTTAGCTAGTTGACTGCTGGTGCATTGGTGAAGGACCCTATCTAGATGAATGGATGTGGTGATCCAACCATCTTATTACATTGGAGAACAGGCACAGTTGGGGAGGGCTGTGGGAGGAGTCTTTATGGTTTACTTTGAGGACCTCTTTCCTAATCGTGTGTGTGCGTTTGTATAAAAAAAAGAGAGGCACTGCTGCATTCAATCCAGTTTCTCTTTAAAAACAAAGCACACTGTCTGTCTATCAGAGAAAGAGACATTCAGAGAGATTGTTCAAACCTTTATTTTGTCATTCACACAACACTGGAGGCATTAATATCCCCCAACTTTCTTCTATTCTTTGATTTCTAACCTTTGAAATTTCACACATCAAAATAATACATTTTACTGGTGTGCCATCGTCTGTATAATTATATTTGTATACAATTTATTAGAATCTGTTTGTCTTCTTAAAAATAATAATTCAGATTATTAGTATAATAGTTGTAGCCTGGCAAGTGAGTGATAGTGTCTTTCAAAATATCTCTACTAGAACTCTTCCAACACGTCTTCCCCTAATTTTAAGACTAAATGTTTACATTTTGAAAGTCCAGTTTTATGTCAGTCAATCAAACTATACAATACATTGTACTGATCCCACCTCTCACCAGAGAGATGTCACAAACCAATGGAAGACTGGTTAGAACAACATGCAGCTTCACAACAAAGGTATTTCACCATGAAACATGTGTGGCAAAGAAGCATCTTGACAAAACCAAAAATACATTGCAAACCCAGACCAGCCAAAACCAGACCAGCCAAACCTAGCCCAGAGCAGAGCAGCCAAACCCAGACCAGCCAAAACCAGACCAGCCAAACCTAGCCCAGAGCAGAGCAGCCAAACCCAGAGCGGCCAAAACCAGACCAGCCAAACCTAGCCCAGAGCAGAGCAGCCAAACCCAGAGCGGCCAAAACCAGAGCAGTCAAACCTAGCCCAGAGCAGAGCAGCCAAACCCATAGCAGCCAAACCCAGCCCAGAGCAGAGCAGCCAAATCCCGGTCAGTGTGGCCAAACCAAAGCCAGAGTGACCAAACCCAGACCAGCCAAACCTAGATCAGCCATACCCAGACCTGACCAGCCAAACCCAGATCAGCCAAACCCAGACCTGAGTGGCTAAAACCAGAGCAGCAAAAACTAGACCAGCCAAAACATTTCCAACACTGGATTGTCAGTATTTTTTTGGTTTACATGTTTAGACAAAATACTGCAACAATACGTTACTTTGCATATTTTACACAACATTTTTATTTTAGAGGAGCTGAGGCCGTAATATTGTCACAACACACACACACCTCTTCTTCTGCGAGTGTAACTTCATATCAGAAGAGCACACCAAGACATTAAGAAACAACTGAGCCAATCACACAATATTCCGCAAGAGATGTGATCAAAACCACATACATTTGTTGTTTATCATATCGCAAATCAAAAGGCAATGACCATATCATGCTGCCCTAACAGGTTGAGCTAAATATCAGTGAGCGTAGCCTTCCAGACCAGACCTTCACAGCACACCGTGTTCCAGTGAGATGGGTGCGTGATTATAATGTGGATTGGCACTAGCAGGGATTTAGCGATCTGTTTCCAGATCATTTCACTTCTCTCAGAATCACCTGCTACTCTTCCCAATGCAGCACTTTGCAGACTGACAACCTCCCACAGACCCTGTCTAGGTCCCACAGACCCTTTCTGCCTCTCAAAGACCCTTTCTGCCTCTCACAGACCCTGTCCGTCTCCCACGCTCCCACAGGTCCTGTCTGCCTGTCACAGAACCTGTCTTCTGTCTCCCACGCACCCAAATACCCGGTCTGTCTCCCACGGAATGTATATAAGGACATGGGATGAATTCCCGATGGAGGTGTTTCATGTCTGCATAGAAGGAATTCACTGTGGTGAGTCACACGGTAACGGCAACGACGCAGCTCAGCTGGGGTCGTCAAAAGAACGGTCCTTCGTTACTGCTCCAATGACGTGACCGAAATGAACCATTCTAATTACCACCTTCCCCTCACAAGCCGACTGTACTCCCCCATGGGATTTATGAAAGACTGCTCGTTCAGAATGGAAATATACGGATCGGCAACTAAGGTGATTTTATGTCTAATAAGTATTTTGGTCTGTGGAACTGGCCGAATGCGTAACGGTTTCAATCTGACTCCTTACCTGACAGCCTACTGAAACGTGTGACTCTATATTGTACGGAATAATCTGAAGGCAAACGTATACTATTGCTCTTAACAGATATTTATTGAACATCTACACATTGCTCTGTGTATTAGGGTAGCCGGCTATCCTCGTTAAAACCTTGTTTGACCTAATATGGCCCCCGCTCTTGGAATGTTTTGCAAGAAGACTGTGGAAAGTGATTGTGCCTAAAACGCAGTTTTAACTATTTCTTTTTATGAATTGTGTTTGCTATTAATAATGTGTTTTAAAGCTGGTTTTAATTCTACATTCTGTACAACTTTGTATTGCTTAATGTTGCAATACAGATCAAATAAGATCTGGGTCTCAGATGACGTTTATTGCACAAATAAAAGAAAGCAAGGAGAAAAGAATAACATTAAAAGAATACCAGCTGCATTCTACGGGGATGTCATATTAGGGCATTATATCGATGACATACGGCGCTACATATGCCACAAAGGAGGAGATACATCAGCACTTCAGAATCCAGTTCTGCATTAAAAAGAAAGTCTGGATATGGGTAATAGTGTTCCTGCTGGTTCATTTGGTCAGGGACAGCAGCTGTGTCGTAGGTACAAGACAATAAGGCCCAGATCTTCTCTGCTAATCCCAACACCATCACTCATCCCATGGCTCTAATGGCAGGAAACACGAAGGCTTCCTGGGATTTGTCTTGAATGATCCCGTGAGTGATACCTTGCACTAGTTGGGGAAAATGGAGCATGTGAATACTTTGTCGTAATGGCATAAGATTCTGGAACGATCTCCCTAAAATGTACTCAGCAGTCAACCCCACTGACGTTACCACAGGCACCCAGCCGTGTCGTGCAGGATGTCTGTACTCTGGCCTGTTTTCTATTGGCTGGTGGTACACTAATGAGTTTGGGCCTGTTGGCTATCATACGGCAACACACTAATGAGTTCTCGCCCGTTTGCTATTGAGTGGCAACATACAAAAGAGTGGACGGGGAGTAGCATAGGTCATCAGATCTGCTGCGGTGAGATGGTAGTGGGTCAGTACTGGTTATCTCCCACATAATGCGTTTGAAACGACAGTGATGTCATCACGCCCTCAAATACGCTACTCGGGGTGTTTCTTGAATTGGCCCAGGGCTCAGTTGGCAGGGGCCTGTTTGGTCAAAACTATCTTTGTGATGTCATTATATTGTGTGTGAAAAAAAAAAAGATATCAAGATTCATTCTGAGGGAGGTAAGAAGTTAGCCTTACATTTTTTGGCTTACTTAAAGTGGATTTAGTGATTCTGGAATCGTCCATTTGTTTTCCAAATGTGCTTTGATATTCAAAAACTGACAACACAATTACTAGCAAAAGTTGTGACAATTATCTCATGATGTTTGCTTCGGGTTTTCAGTTTGGACAGTTGTAGTTTAATTTGAGTTTGACATTAGTAATCACTGACCTTCTGGGAAAAAGATAAGATGAGAGGAAATGGGGAAGAGATGAAATGGGGGAGAGATGCTCGACGAAGGAGAGTATTTATTTGTTCACACCGAAATCCATGATATCACATGAGCACAACCAAAAAGCTGACTAGATAACGACCTTCCCTCTGTCACCGCCAAGTCAAGCAGGAGAGAACCAAAGAACAGATCTGCGGATAACATTGTGTTGCTATGATCCGATTACTTTGAAATACTCTGAAAAACAAAACGCCCATATTTAATTAATTTATTTCTAAGGGGTGTTTTATTTGGGATAATTCTAGACTACTTCACCCTAAGCCTTTTTGTAACATAATTACATGGTTGTTTTCAATTAAGCCTTACAGCAATTTAGCAATTATCTGATCGGGAACAAGGTCACACGAGGATTGGTTTCACACAGCACCAGGGCTAAGTAGCCCACCTCCATGTTGTTT
>JACXGK010000902.1:36277-85561 GCA_016801125.1 Novumbra hubbsi
CAGAAGGAACAGCCCCACCACCACCACAAACCCATACACACAGAAGGAACAGCCCCAGCACCACAAACCCATACACACAGAAGGAACAGCCCCACCACCACAAACACAGAAGGAACAGCCCCACCACCACAAACCCATAAACACAGAAGGAACAGCCCCACCACCACAAACCCATACACACAGAAGGAACAGCCCCACCACCACAAACCCATACACACAGAAGGAACAGCCCCACCACCACAGACCCATACAGACACAGAAGGAACAGCTCCACCACCACAAACCCATGGAAATCCTGGCAACAGCCCCAAGTCCACAAACCCAGAAACACCCAGGGAACAGCCTAGCCTCCACAAACCCAGAAACACCCAGGGAACTGCCCCTTAGACCTTGAGAGACTACATCAACTTGTAAAGGCCTCAAAAGATTAAATCCAGTCGTAACTGCAGGGGGGCAATGAGGCAGCAGGCACTGGCCCCCTCTGTCTCCATGACAGCATGATGGAAAGGCAGAGGGAGAAAAGTGGAGTCAGGCTTTCATCGGGGCTAGGCCGCAACGACCAGGTCTCTTTTTTTACAGGTTAAGGAGTCTGAGGAGAGACCGGGGATTCTTCCCTCCTGCTGAAGCCTCGGGACCTCCATCCCTCAAACGAGAAAGGGCATTTGTTAAGCAATCAGGCCTAATCTAGGTTAGCTAGCTCCTCTCCTCCTCCTGTTATTGCTCCTCCACAGACAGATGCAGCCGGAGGAGTGTTGGGCTCGCAGAAGAATGCGGTGTCCCATCCGCTGAGCCGAGAGCCTCATGAACACTCTGACAGAATCCCAATGGATGAACACAAAACACAGCGTGAAAACACGTCCGAATTTAGAACATGAGAAAATCCCCTTTCACAGTGTATTTTTATGACCCGTTGGCAGAATTCACACCGACAAATATGTTCCCCCTCCATATAAATGGAGACCCTGTCCATATCCTGAATACTGAATAATAAGAGAGGAGCAATGAGGGGATCTCTCGGGAGAAAACCTGTTGGGAATTTAACATTAAGGAAACGAAAAAGAAATCAAGCCTGAGTCAGGACGTTTTAAATGAAACACTGTGCGTGGGAATGCGTGTGCAACTTGAGAACATGTTAAGAGAGATGATGAAGAGAAATAACGGGCAACACGGAGATAGAATGAGAGAGATAATAGAGGTAAATAGAAATAAAGGGCAACAGAGAGAAAGAGATGAACATGACAGAAATAGAGAGTGCTATACTGGGACCGGAGAGTTTTTGTCTTTTAATGAGATCCTTATTTCTCAAAAACCGAGAGAGAAGAAGCCAGCATATATGAATAATATAGCACTTTGTGTCTCTGGTTAACCTTGTCAAACATTGGTAGCATTTCAACCTGACAAAGGGCAAAAGCAGCCATTTCAGACGGGGACGCTGAAATGGCTTTGGACAGGAGACTTCTCCTGTGCGGAGAAAGAACGGCACGGTGGGTTTCCTACCAGCCTCCATGTTCCCCATCTAGTGCACTTCCTCTTATCAGACCCATATGGGACCTGGTCAAAAGTACCTATTAAGGGAGCAAGGAACTATTTGGGACATGCCCCGTTTTGTTCCAAGATGGGAACATTCAGAATCAAATATAGCAGTTTCCTTTGTCACGGATCAGGGATTATAACACAATCTAATTACATAGATCTCCATGAAAATATTTGCTCTGGAGGTGGATGGATAAAGCATTTATAGGAACTGTGCTCCGCCTGAGATGGGCCTAAACATGCATATAATATCCAGTGTCTTCCGGGCTCATTCGGTGTCTCTGGGTTTTATTCTCTTACATGTGTCTGTGAAGGGACACCCGTGGCTAGTATATTTTTGACAGGGATAATAAACATTGATGAGAAATGTCCAGTGTTAGATTTACCCAAAATCCAATGCTTTGGGTCTACAATCGGTCATAGGAAGAATAGTAAACTATTATTTGTATACTATTAATGTATACTTGACTGTATACATTAATAAATAATAATAATGAAGTATCCACGTGAAAAAAGAGAATTAAATTGACTGTTAGCATATGTGTGTAAGTACCAAGGAGAAAGCGGAAGGCATGTGAGGATAAATAAGTAATAACTAGCATTTGTTCTCGGAACTATATGAAGACACTCTGTGAAACACAACACATGGCCTGACACACCTCAATTCTCCGCTCTCCTTCTCCATCTCTCATTTGTTATCGCTCTCCTTGATACAAGCCCCGTTCTCCTCTCCTGTAGGAACGGTCCTTCCCTTCCTCATCCTCACATCCCCATTATCTTCACCCGCCAGTAAAGGTTCAACGGTACCCAGGTATGAACCGAAGTGACTGCACGGAGCACATCCAAGCAGCAGCAAAGACTGTAATTGTAATTTACTCCTCGCGTGGAGATCCAGGAAGAGAGGAAGCAGAGAGAAAGACTCAACTAAAGGAGATAAAAAAGAAAGAATATTGGAAAGGCATGTGAGGACTGGGGATGAAAGAGGATTTGAAAAGCATTATAATTTATTTTAAGAGCAAGGGGCTTTAAAGCACAGAATGTCTTGACAGCTTTGTTCGTGAGAAAACCCTGTAATCTCACCATGTAGATATCACCTCTAATTTGCTGATCAGAGACACGTCTAAGAGGTTTCCAATGAAGGAACCGATTTGGGCAAACACCCGTAGTTTAACTGATGGATGATTGGGGAGCACAGTCTTTCTGGAGACATTTCCTCCATTGACGGACGAACAGCAACGTCAGTAGACACGACCAATGACGGCCGTCAGTGTATCATTTCTTACCTCGTCAGTTCCAAAGGCAAAGTATGAAACAAAAAATCGCAGTTGGAAGTTGTCATGCTCAGCAACTGGAGTATCTGACAAGGCTAGTGGGACAGTAATCCAGACAACTCTATCCAACCCATAGTGACACTTATATACCGGATACGGGGAAAGAAATCTGAGGGAATAAGCCATAGCATAACATTCCACCAATACACCCACCACTGGGGAGGGTTGGGAAATCAATTAAGCATAGCTAAAGGCTGTGGAGCTGATTACATTATTATAGCCCATGGAAATTACACAGCTTAGCCGCGACGGAGAGGGCCTCCTGCAGCAGTGGCGCTGCTCCTTTGTCGGGGAGGAGGAGAGACGGAGACAGATCTTTTCTGTGGCGGTGGCGTGATGTTTTCCACAGGGTACAGGCAGGATTGTTGACTGCGGAGGCAGGTGGAAGCAGATAAGGTGGCGATACTTGGTCGGATGGATGTGGGTGGATGATGGATGTGGATGGAGGAATGGTTTTGCAGGTGGTGGCCAAAGACAATTGCTCCCTCCTTTTCTATCAATGGGTTTTGCTGGTGTCCTTGTCACTACTGGTAGCATGAGGCTCGGAGCCCAGCTCCATTGGCATTTGCCAGGGAACACCAGAACTGGCAGGTCCGACACTTGTGCCCCGTTCGCGTCACCGATGAGAGCAGGTTCACACTGACCACATGTGACAGAGGTGAATGAGTCTGGAGACGCCGTGGTGATTGTCATGCTGCCTGCAACATCACCCACCATGACCGGTTTGGTGGTAGGTCAGTGATGGCCTGGGGGGAGATATATCCTTAGAGAGTCGCACAGACCTCAGAAACAACAGTTTATTGGGTTTTGATACTGAGCTAACAATATCTGCAGCACATTCATAGGTAGTAATCTACAACTTTACAACTACCTGCAACCTCAACATCTGTTCTTTATTAACATCAAAATAATGTAGCTGACATTCGTAGCCCAGACATGAAAGCGGTATTAATCGTGCCGGTTTCGATTGCTAGTCAGTAAAACAATGTTGATGTGTCATAGCTGATGTTTCAAATGTTTGACACAAGGCAGGTCAGAGAGCTTGCTGACAGCAGAAGAACGACAAAGACCTGAGTGGAACGGGGGTCGGGAGAAAACATGACATGAAAACATCTTGTCAAACAGACAGTTTCCATGGGAGAACTAGGCTTACATTGCCAATGCTCATTGTGTACTGACAGAAATCTTTGGTATAGATTATAATGGGTGTTAAAGTGTTCATTCAATGTACTTCATAGGAAGCATTGTCATGTCTTGTGATTCAGGGAAAACAGCTGTTAACAAAAGACAGACGGAGAGATGTGTATCTTTCTTTATCTATATATAAAAAAGAAAATCTCTCGGTATACACACAATATGGACAAAGGTATTGGGACACTACATATGACATTCTAAATCTATAGGCTTTAATATCAAGTTGGTGCCCCCATTGAAGCAATAACAGTTATAGTTCATGCCAAATGTGTCAGATAGGGTTGAAGTCTGGGCTCTGTGTGGGCCTGTCAAGTTCTGCCACGCCAAACTCCTCCAACCATGTCTTTATGGACCTTGCTTTGTGCACTGGGGCACAGTCATGCCGGAACAGAAAAGGGCCTTCCCCAAACGGTTTTCCCGCTCTGAGACTACACGTGGTCTGCCACTTCATGTCTGAGTCACCGTGGGTCCAAAACACTTCCACTGTGCACTAATACCACTTAGAATTGAACAGTGGCATCCTATTACCGTACCACACTCGAATTCAGTGAGCTCTTCAGAAAGACCCATTCTTTCACAAATGTTTGTAAAGGCAGACTGCATGGTTAGGTGCTTCATTTTATACACCTGTGGCAATGGGACTGAATGAAACACCTGAATTCAATGATTCACAGGTGTGGCCCAATACTTGTCCATATAGTGTATACGCACACACACAGAAATGCACGTGTGTGTGTTTATATACATACAGACACACACATGGACACAGAGAGCCATAGATGAAGACAAGCAAACAGGCAGTTATCTATGCATTGTTTAAATATTGACTGGAGAGATGCTGAGTGTGTTTAAGCATTTAACGACTAACAGACAATGGCTCAGAGATCCGCAGAGAGATGTTACAGGAAAGGTGGACATTAAGACAGCCTCATCCAGCAAACAGGAGCAGACGCTCACCATGTTTGTAATGCAAAGGACGACTTGCCAGATATATCGGACATACGGAAGGTATAAGCTGGAGATGATTACATGTTTAATGCATGATAAGTGCAACCCCCAAAGTGTTCCAGGGGCAAGTCAGTTCAGAGATGTCACTTTGCCCTTCTGGCTAACCGGCAGGGCGGTGTCACGAATCTGAGCATCCATTAAACCTAGTCTAGGACTAATAAAATCAAGACGCGCTTTTGTTTTGTCCTAGACTGGGCTTGATCAATGTCTGCCAAATCATCCCCTGAAGTCAAAATCCTAGAACGAAAGATTATGGGAAATAACAAAAGCAATGTAGAGTTCTTTGGCAAAACATATCAGCATTGGGTCTACTAATAAACAATGTGGACTTCAACGAGAAGACAATCAGTCTCCCGACAAACAAATACGAAGTATCACCCTTTAACATTCCTGGAACCAAAACAGATTCACTTCATAAGGCTCAGCCACTTCAGAGGGCCGTTTAAAGGCTCTGAACAAAGTGACCAAATTGTTAGTATACTCTAAAAAGAGTGATGTATTTAGCGTAATTAAAGGGCTCTATACAGAGTGGTTTATTCACAAGAGCAGGGCTCTATACAGTGAGATGTAATTGCTATTGTAATCAAACTGTTTCATAGAGTGATTTATTCACTAACATAATTACAAGGCTCTCTACAGAGTGATCTATTCACTATTGTAAACTGTGCGGTACAAATGTTGAATGCTAATTGGCTGACAGCCATGGTACATGAAATCGTAATACCATGGGTATGACATAAGATCACATTTTACCTCTCTAATTGTGTTGGCAACTGGTTTAAAATAGCAATAAGAAATGTTGGGGGGTTGTGATATATTGCCAATATACCACGGCTAAGCACTGTTTCCAGGCATTCTACAATGCACCGTGCCTGAAAACAGCTCTTGACCATGATATATTGGCCACATACCACAACCCCTTAATACCTTATTCCATTAAGTATGCGACAGGCTCAATACAATCTGATTCATTAACTCATAATTAGACTCACAAGTACAATTTATTAGTTCTCCAAGAACTAGTGTGCTCTGTCCTGCAAGGTTGGTCTGACAAAGAAAAACTTTAAGACCTGTGTGTGTGTGTGTGTGGAAAATAACGGAAGCTAACAGGCATTCCAGGGTGACCCAGTCATTCTGGCCCATTAGCCAGTGGCCAGCATGGCTTTATAAACCAGAGAAATGATAATTAAACTAGAGAACAGGACTGTAATGTATTAACCTGTCAACACACAAAGCGCATCAATTAAATATACGTTGAAGTTGAACCTTGAGACACCCGAGCAAAGCCATCTGCAGCCCGCCGTCAGAACAGATTCATCCACCTGTGCCTTGGACCCACCTTTGTTTGGTACACAGCCTCTTCACCTGGCCCTCGGGCACCTCCTCGGGCACCACCTCGGGCACCACCTCGGGCACCACCTCGGGCACCACCTCGGGCACCACCTCGGGCACCACCTCGGGCACCACCCAGGTTTAGTGGAATAAGCACGTCTGCACTTCCAGCGTTTCAATCGCAGCACTTGATATCGCTTTGCCAGTGAATCAGACGTGTGGTGATTAAAACCGCTGCGGGTGACAGCTCAGAGGGTTGGCTCGAAAACAACAGCGGTTACACCATTCAGGAGGGAGGGTGTGACTGCTCTTCAGGACACCCTGCCATTCCAAGTGTTTCCCTAGCTACAAAGCCTTATTGAACCTACCAACATATTGCTAAAACTTGATTACTGAATCAGGTCAACGGTTGAGGGCGGCAGTGAAACTTCAAAACGTCTGGGAGTCCACAATCAGAAAGAACAACGCTACCTTCACCTGCACCTGAAGAGTTAGGAAAGGTTCCAAGGTGGCTTGCTGACGGCCATTTTACGCAAAACAAACTCTGGCCTTGAGGTATATTCAGATAAAGAATGCCAGCGAAAAGATGGATGCAGACAGTGGCAGTTTCAAAAGGCCTTTGTTTTGCTTTTCTTTGAATAAAGAAAGTGGGGAATCCCAGATTTCAAATCCTGCTTTATTTATTGCTAAACACTCAACAAGAACGGCATCATTGTGGAGCCATAGTTTTTACTCTGACTACAAAAAGAGGAGTGGGACCATGTTTTAGACGGCATGTAGAATTTAATATTCATTCCTTTCGGGAAGGAAAGTCATTTTAAAAAGTCACCAAAACTGATTTCTTCTACATTAATGCCTCAGGCACCCTTTCCCCATGGCAACATTTTTTTTTTTCAGAGCAAACACTGACAAACAGCTCTCTGAATATATTATGAAAAAACACTTTCATGTTAGCAACTTGCACCATGGTTTTTGTTTTAAGTGAATAAATGTATATTGAATGCTATTACTATCATGTTTAGGTGGATGAAAATATTAGCATATGTAAGAGAATATTAAAATGATCATTAAGTAGCTATCAATACAAGTATTAAGATTATTATTAATACTAACATGTGTGTCTATAAGTGGATATACTGGAGTGGAATACTTTCCGGTTTCCACAGATGTTAGCGGTTGCAAGGCAAATCTGTCTGAACCTATGTTCGCATAACAGAGTTGACCAGTTTCCTCTCCGTTTTCTTTCTGTATTCCAGTGTGGAGTTGGACTTCAAGCAGCAGGAGGATAAGCTACAGCCCCTTATGAAGAAGTTGTGCCCCCAGGACGAACCCCACTTCTCCTCTTTGCCTTACCCCCACGAGGCCTTCACCTCCACCCCTAAGCGCAAGGCCAAAGCTGACTCCAAGAAGCATGCCAGGTGGAAACTGTGGTTTCTCTGAAACAGGGAAGACGGCCCTTTGAACCTCTACACCACCCAACCTAGAAGCAACCCCTAAAACCCTACAACCCCCAAAACCCTAACAACCAGGAAACAACCCTACCATACAGGAAACATAACTCCATTAACCCCTCCCAGGAACCAAACAATCACCCAATCATCCTGCACCATCCCAAACAGGAACCACAACCTGCAAAGCCCCCTTCCAACGAGGAAATACAACCACCAATACCCATCCCACACAGAAGGGAGAAACAACCTCCTGAAAGATCCTTGATCATGAAAGGAATATCTCCCCCCTCATCTCTCACACGTCAGAAGGCGACGAGTCAGCGACTCCATCTGCACGATAAGTAGAAGGAACAACGGTTGCAAACGGGTGACTTCACCTATCGGATTTCAGAAGACACCGGCCCCAACCGAGTCAGCAGGATTTCAGCACCATTCGATCTATACATCTATTTATCCATTATTCATCTGTTCTTTTTGGGTTTTGGATCACAGCCAAAAGGCTCTTCTCGGGCATGGTAAGGCAAAGCATCTCTAGGAGAAGCACTTCTAATACTGGATTATATTGAACGGACTTTGGGACAAACTGTGGGATCTGTGAATGAAAGGATAGCACAGATTTCTCCCAGACCATTTTGGCAGTTTCTCACCCCCCCCCCACCCCAAAATAGACTGAAGGATATGTTAAGAAATTTCTCTCAGAGCAGGGCGTGAAATTACACTGCGGCAACGCATTTGCAGATAAGCAAGGTGAGAAGACAACATTCTCAACAATTTATTTCGATTTTCTTCCTCACTCAGTAGACTACAGCAGTGGAAAGCCATTAATTTATTTATTGGTTGGTTCAGAGACAACCGTCTCTCTTGCTCTATTTCTGTCACATTTCTATTCACATGTCGGGACTTGATCTTTAATTATGTTTAATTATGTTACCTTTTCTCTCACCTCATTGAAGGTATGGGGATGAAGGTATGGACGACGGTTATCAAGCATGACATTCGTATCTTGATGGTCTAAGAACTACAGAAATGGCATTTGAGCATATCGGCTAAAGCACAATTTATTAACCAACAATGTTCAGGAAGACTTTTCTCCACAGTGACTAAAAATACTGTTTTGAAAACTCCCATCATGCAATACGTATAATGGTGATCTAGCATCAAGGAAAGACTGAAGAAGACCTTTAGGATTACAACTCTAAACAGGAACAAAGATGGGTCTTGAAGGAGACGTGCATTAATTGGAGATGAATTTGATAAATGTCTTTATCTGTATTTTAAATGTCTTCTTGCATCAACTTTGAAATGAAATGAGGATTAGAAAATGACACTTATTTTCTTATATAAACCTTTGCAAACATAGGCATCTCAATGTGCTTTTTTTCTACATGGATATAGTACCAGATATGTCACTTCAAGGTTTGTATTCTAAGGTTGCTGTGAATAAGGCTGTCCAGGAATTCAGGTGGAACATTACATAAGAAACATGAAAGGATCCTATATTCCACGTCCTTGTCTCATTTTCACCATAGCAATGGATAGAGGACTTGACTTGGATGTACAGCTTTATAGCAGAGCACATCAACACTGAGGGCATCTAGTGTTGATGTGCCTTAAAGCAGTGAAGTGAGTCATCATTCCTCCTTATGGTTCTGAACATCATGAGGTCTTAGCCAGTGAATACCTGAAAAAATGAAAACTGACTACTGACTCTATCCATCTCTATGATTTTCACCTCGATAATAGCTTTGGAGTTTATGGTGGTGGAGAGAAGTACATGCATCTCAAAACAGAAGGGGTTGCCCTGTCATCAACCGGTCCCTCACATGTAACGCACCAGCTGCAGGCTGGAGCAAGGAAGCCAACTGGGGCTGAACATTCACCTAGCTTGTGCTCTGTCAAACAGAAATAGGCAGCTCAAAATGTATTCAATTGGACCTTTATTTTGAAAGGTACGTCATGCTGAAAACGTGTCCCTTTCAAGCCCAGGGTTTACAACAATACATCATATCTATAGAGTAAGAGAAGCAGCAGACAGGATCACGAAACAAAAGCCATGTCATCTCTACGTCCGGACCATTGAGGTCATCCCCATCGTGAGGGGTAAGCAAGTTCCTTCTAGTTTTCTAAGGCGTAAAGCTATTATTGGTGATTTATTGCCACCTGCAGTGCTGGAGTCCTGAACCAAATAGTATGTAATTGGTCAATGGATGGCGAATGGTTTAATAAGCCATTTTAAAACCATATGCAACCAAGTTTAAAGACGGAGGCCTGATGATGGGCACTCCCAACCCATAGGATTTCCCATCCAGTGGACTCCTTGACATTGGCGGAAGAACTCAATGAAATTAGAAAATGGGTTCAATTCATCCGGGGTTCTTGATTCATCCCTTTAGCTCCTAAGCCACACACACACACATTCTAATAGGCAAACCCAAACTCCCACTTCAGACTTATGGGTGAACCCTAACTCCCACTTCAGACTTATGGGTGAACCCAAACTCCCACTTCAGACTAATGAGTGAATCCCAACCCCCACCTTCGACAAATGGGTGAACGCAAACCACTGCTTCAGACTTTTGGGTGAATCCTAGTGTGAATGAGCCCTTCATTACAGAACCACCTTAACCCTCAAGGTGCATTGCACTCCTGTACCAGGCCATCTGTAGCCAAGCCATGCATGTTTTCTACTAATGTCTCAAGAGACCCGCTGACAAGATTTTCTAGCTTTTTAAGTCCAAAACAAAAACAAATTAAGTTCAGTAACGGACATTTAGAATCTAAAAACTGTTTTTAAGGCCATCAAAATGGACATATAATTTCAGTCATCTCATGGTTGGACTGGATTCAATTAATCATTTGCAGAATCACAATTTTGTTCTTAAACACAGTGTATAGTGAGATTCTTTTTATTATATTACGTTGTTGTCAGTGTATAGAAGCTAATACAGGGCTAATACAATTTGTGGGCTTGGCAGCGGCCAGACATTTATAGGAATAAAGGTGAACAGCTAGCATAGACCCAGATAATGCCAAAACCAAACACAGCCCAGCAGAACATAGAGTATACAGCCAGTGGTTAACAACTGAAGAGCACGGAGATTAATTCACTGGTACCAAGTAACTTAGCAGCAACCTAACTATACGCTTAAGTACAGTGCTAAAATCAACTCGTATGCTAAGACTGTTACAAAAGATACTGGTAGGTCTGGAATCAACTTGAATAAGAGCTACAGGTTGGATGATTGACTAGATACGCTAGCACGGGTATAACTGCTACTGGTAGCATTAAATATATTACTGGAAATTATTACTGCTGCTGGTGAGTATGGCATACTTGTATGCTACTGGTATACACTAAATATGAAATATAGTAAATTACTTGTGGGCTTTAACGCTACTGGCATAGATGATATATTGCTGGTGAACTGCTGTTGTACCACTGGTATACAAGTTGCTCTTAAACAAGGTATATTGCTGGTATTATTTACAGTTGCTGATAAGGAGTGTGAACTGCTGGTATAATACTAGTATTGCAATTACTGGTAATGATGGTATACTACTAGCATAAAACATGGTATAATGATGGTATTTAATACTGTTACTGGTTTACTGCTGGCATGCTACTGGTATAATACAGGTATTAAACTTAGAAAATTACTGAAATGTATATGAAATGTTACTGATATAGATGACTGGTATACTACTGGTTTTAACTGGTGTTCAACATGATATTATACTGGTATGTATTACTGTTACTAGTACGGAGGAGGCACGGCCAGTAAAGTACACCACTGGTATTAGATATGGTATTTTACTGGAATGTATCACTGTTACTGGTACAGAAGGTGTACTACTGGTATTATACTATCGACTTCCAAAATTAGACCCAGTCACCACCCCCTAACCTTCTGGTATGTAACTCATCACCATCTAATACTATGGAAGAAAAGTAGGATTCCTCTCCAACAGTTGTCCTGTAGCATAACCAAGGTACATGTATATCCATCTGTATTCCTTAAAGAAGTGCAATTGATTGACTTGACAATGTGCAATACTGTGTATTTTCTACTGTTTTTAAAAAACAAATAGAAAACTGAAGGCATTTAATATATACAAATAAAATGTTAAACGTTTACAAAATATTTTCTTCGAAGGTCATTGGAAAACAAAGATATTGTGTAGAAATACCTATAAGCACACGCAGTGAAAACCTGGGCACGGTGGCCTGGGGAGACCATATGCCAGTGCTAAAGCTGGTTGATGTTACCTCCTCAGGAGCAGACAGGGAGAATATAACTGTGAATATAGAGGAGGCTTGAATGGTTTCAACCACTATAGCCAAGGTGACTAGCAGCATAGCACAGTCACAGCGCTAACACCATTGCATACAGTAGCAGAGCCACAGCGCTAAGATCTTGCATACAGTAACAGCGCGCTAACACCATTGCATACAGTAACACAGCCACAGCGCTAACACCATTACATTCAGTATCATCATCATTGCATATTGCGTCTTTAATGCGGAGCTCTTATCCCCTTGAATATCTCCCACTCCCCCCTAAAAAGTTGTCAAGCTACTATTCAATAAGCAAATCTACCCGTAACCGAGTACCAATTAAACCTTTCCAGTGTTGCCCATGTCTCTGAAGATGTTTGAACGCCTGATGACGTCAAACACACTGCCAGCAGTCAGATAAACAAAACGTCGGCCGAAACCCCCGGAACTCTCCGGAAGAACGGCACGGCCTCCTGCGCTGGGGTAAAGAGGAACGCCTGCTCGCCTGAATCTAGACATTACGATGCCATCCACGTCTCCACCGCTCCCCCCCGCCCAGCGGCCGCTGCAGTACGAGAGGAGAGGGCCGGCAAGCGCACAAGCCGGACCGTCCTTTGACAACAGACCGCAACACGTCTGCATTACGCTCACTCTCCGCTCCATAAAAAAGACTCGTTTTATGCACTCGTAACCTCGCCGTGAGGGGCGTTTTAAAAAAAGTGGCTCAGTACCGGCGTTCACGCCGGACCCCCTGGCAACGACTTCCCGAGGCGCTATAGCGACGTCCTCGGAGACGCCCCGGCCACACCGGTGAGGGAGGCGGGGTGTTCGGCAGTCAGTGGGCCGCAGCGTCGCATCGCTGTCAATCAATAACTCCCAAGGCCCTCCCCCGTGCACCCCAGTCCCTCCCGCCCTCCGCTCACACACTGCGGTGGAGGGGGGGGTGAGACGGCGGCACTGAGGGTAGGCAGCGTGGCAGAGACGTGGCCACACCGGGGCAGTGGGGGAGGAGAGGGTCGGCAGTGGCCAGCCTCGGATGGGGTTCTGGATGTTTCTGACCTCGATTGGGCTGAAGGACGCCACAGGCCCAACGCATACGCACATGAATACCAAAACAATGTGGCTGATCCGTTTACCATATCAGGCACACACACACACACACAAGGACGGCCAACGTTGCGGAGAAAACCTGACGCAACTGGCAATCACTTTGATCACTCGCCTCAACTCAACTGCATTTGAACGACCGAGAAAGAAAGAGGAAAAAGAGATGGAGAAAAGAGAGAGAAGGAACAGATGAGGGGAAAGAGGGAGTGAAGACAGAAGAAGGTTAATGCATAAATCTAAGGCGGTGTCTTCCCGCCAGCCTCTCAGCTCAGCAGAACAAGGTTAGTCAGATCTTGTCAGTCGGAATCACAACCACAATCCTGCAGCCGCATGACACAGTACCGCAACCAGCACACGGTCATGCACCGTCACACACACCAGCGCACAACAGTGGCAAGACGGATGGGCACCATTTAGCGGTGATATAGTACCTGGTTCTGACTGGTATAATACCCGGTTAATGAGGGGGATCGTACCTGGTACTGAGCAGTATTGGACCTGGTCATGAGTGCCACAGTACCTGGTACTCAGTGGTATAATAATGACTGGTATAACATTTGTACTGAGTGGTATAGCACCTGGTACTGAGTTGTATAGCACCTGGTACTGAGTGGTATAGGACCTGGTACTGAGTGGTATAGGACCTGGTACTGAGTGGTATAGGACCTGGTACTGAGCAGTATTGGACCTGGTCATGAGTGCCACAGTACCTGGTACTCAGTGGTATAATAATGACTGGTATAACATTTGTACTGAGTGGTATAGCACCTGGTACTGAGTGGTATAGCACCTGGTACTGAGTGGTATAGGACCTGGTACTGAGTGGTATAGGACCTGGTACTGAGTGGTATAGGACCTGGTACTGAGTGGTAAAGGACCTGGTACAGAAAGGTGTAGTCAAGACTCCTATACTACCTGGCAGTGTTCAGACGGTCCGCAAGACTCTGAGGGCCGTTAAAAAATTCGAACCGTTTGTTATTGATCATGGAATAAATTATTTACTGCTGCTTTACGTTTACACGCCATGCTTGAGAGACCAAGAGACATGTGTGTGAGTGAGAGAGACACTCCTCATGACCGAGGCCACGGCCATACTCTGAAGATTTCTGCACATCAATAATGTCTGGAATGTTCTGTGGTACCTAGGAGAGCCATTTCAGCGGTCTAGTTACAGGTCGACGTTGGTTATACAGGGAATACCTCCTCTATATGGACACAGAGAGGCTGTCTGCTCGGATCAGGAGAAGCAGGGACGAAGGCGGATTTCAGATAACAAAAATCTTCATTGACCGTATTCCAAACAACACATTCTTCATTGCATAAAACGTACACCAGGGCACAGCAACTTCCACAGCAACTTCCTGTTCGGGGAATTCAAAACGTTGTAGTAATTTAGCAGGTGTTCAGGAGCGCGTGTACACATTTTGAAAGTGGTCCCTGTTGAATTTGAATCCAGTTCCGGTGGAACCCGCACACCTGCCAATACAATGATGATGCTCTGACAACTAAGCCACAAGGGATCCACAGTAGTCCTGGTCAGGCCAAAGGCTGTTGTTCCTGTCAGATGGCGCTGCGACCCTGTGACAGAGACTAGTGTCACCTCACATCACTGGGAGTCACCGTCAGTTATCTCCGGCACGGGGCACACATCTCTAGACAGAGGCATTTCATTTGGCAATGTAAACTGCATCCCATGCCAATAGATGCATCTTGAATTGAGGGACGGAAAACAATGAGGAAAATACTCAGAGAGATGGTGATGGGGGAGTAAATAGAATCACAGTTGACTGCTGGTAGAGGTCCCATCAGTCTGAGGGATATCCTTCAGTCCAACTGTATGGATTTAAACACACTCCGCTACAGTGACAGATGTAGACTGATGGTATGACCAGTACACTTATTAACATAGTACTATAGTTTGGGTTTAAACTGCAACAGCTAGCTAAGATATATTGTAGCATACACATCAGTGTGGTAATTGAGAGTTTTAGGTTCAAGGTAGGTGCTTGCAAACATACTTGATGGGCGAAAGAATGTCTGTCATGGGTAGAGACTGTTGGCCTTACTACTTACATTCAATAAATCTACACCACCACAGAAATATGCGTTACACGTTTCTAAATCACTTCACTTTATTTAGACCTTTTGTAATCAGTTAGCACATTATGTAGCCTATGATTTGGATCATCTTATTTTGGAAGTGCGGTTCTCTACGCTGTTTGACCCAAGTGTTTGGAAATAAAAATTCTTAATCAAAATTACAAAAATAATTTTGATTCAAGATTCTATCCAACCCAAATGTCTGTGTGCGCATACGTTCTGACCATTCCTCACATAGTGGGAGAATGAAAACGTACAGATTTGAACGAAAAATACAGATATGATGTTGATATTTTCCCTGTCTCTTTCCTCCATCTTCCCCCACTCACTCCCTCCCTCCCTTCCCCATCACACTCAAAAGGATGGGTTTCTGGCGAGAAGGAAAACAAGCATTGGGATGATGGCAGCATGGTCATGAAATGACATACAAGTCACTTAATTACCCGCAAGATCTGACTGAAAAGCTGATTGGCTGAGCCTTAGTAACATACAATGAATGCTAAATAGCATCCTATTCCCCATTTAGTGCACTGCTTTGTAGCATAGCCCTATGGGAGGTTGTAGGGACTTAGACAGAGAGTGTACACTGATTAGATATCACACTGTGATAACCTGCATGGGGCTTACATTAGGAATGTTCCCGATATTAGGTGACAGATCTCTCTCTCTCTCTCTCGCTCGCTCACTCTCACACACACACAGTGAGAGAGAAAGAAGACATGGCCTGAATGATAAATCAGATGAAAGCAGCGAGGGAGACAAATGAAGCCTTTGGAGTGAATCTACGTGAAGGTGTGTAAGGGCTGATGAATGAGGAGGCCTTTTGGAAACAGGTTCCGAAAAATCTCTGCTGTTAGAAGAAGCATTTGATAACTCTGCTGTTCGAACAAGCATTTGATAACTCTGCTGTTAGAACAAGGTTCTGAAAATCTCTGCTGTAAGAATGAGCATTTGATAACTCTGATGTTCTGGATGGGGAAGAGTGAGGTTGGGCTCGGCTGCTGGATCTGGGGGGGTTGTGATGGTACCTTCACAAGATCCCTTTGGCAGAAGCTGCCAGAAGCACAACAAGCGGAACACAGTGTTTCAGAACTTGAAACAAGGAAGAACCTGGCCTCTCCTACATGTTAAAACCCAGGCTAGCTCTCTTCATGGCTTGCATGGATTTGCACCATTCAGCAACTGCAACACAGCCTTGGTTTCCCAGAAACCCATTTAGAAGGATTTCAAGACACAGGAGGGAGTGTTCAGCAGGTCTTGGGAGTAAAACAGGTAGGGGGGAGGAGACATGGGTGATACAGGTGTGTGTGACTGAGAGAGAGGGGGGTGGAGTGGTCTGACTTACTATGAGAGGAGAGTCTCGGCCCATGGAGATCACGGTTCTGTTGACCGTTCTCAGCAGCTTCTCCATGATGGTCTGGACGTGCCACTGGGTCGGACCCTGACCACGCAGGAAGGAGAAGGACGGGAGGACGTGGATTAGGAGGATATCTCAGGACTGAACTTTATGAAGCGTTTGAGTGACATGTGATACATCACGGAGGTTAGCAATATTTATGTTCCTAGGAAACCAAATATAAGTAACAGTTGATCTGATTAAACGGTTTGTACGATACATCTTCAAACTAAACCACAAAAGACGCATCTCTTTCAGTTTTCAGCTTTAATAACCTTTACTACAACTGATTTTCGAAATTGCTTTTCAGAGGGAGTCCATGCCAAAAAGCTCCAAACACAGGAAGCGCAGAGCCTTTGTGCTTAGACGCCAAAATACCCACTGAAAAAGGCTTGAGATTTGTTGAAAAGCTGAAGTGGGACCAGTAATCAAAAGGCAGACACTTTATCGTCCTTTATAGTATTTTACTTCAGAATTAATTCAGAAAGTCAGGCTGCAATTTTACACCCCTTGGCGTTTTTTTGTTCCACTGGGAAGGGACCGAGAACTAGAAACTATTTTCATTTTACCTAACTGCGTACATGCCTTGGTCACGGTCAACACAATACAGACCATAGGAAACCGTAGCCATTTTCATGGTGGACAACGTAGTCAAATAACTTCTCTGTGGGGTTTAAAAGTTTGATAAAATGGTGCCTCTGATACTTTATTTCCCAGCACCGTACTGTCCTGCTATAAATGGGAGATTCTGAGGTCTCCTCTCAGATATGACATCTCATCATCAAGCAGGACACAACGAGTTCAACTCGACAGGTAGCTCTTAAATAAATCAGACCATCTTTGCAGATAACCTCAAGATGACTCGCCCTTCGCGACAACATATCATCATGTTGTCCCGAGACAAGCTTGGTAAATGAAATGACAGTTCAATTCATATATAATGGTATGCTGTTGTTGAACAGCTTGGATCATTCCCTTGATTCACCGATACCCTATCTCAAACCGCTCAAACAATCCGGGGGACATTTCTTCACTCCCAGGGAGGGTTGACATGATGAGGGGCGTTCCATCACAGGGGGGTTGGGGGGGGGCGTTCCCTCATAGCTGGGTTGGGGGGGGGGATTCCCTCATAGCTGGGTTGGGGGGGCGTTCCATCACAGCGGGGTTGGGCAGTGGACGATTAGAAGAGGGTTCGTAGACCCGCAAATAGCATGGGCGTCTATGGAGGAATTCATCCAACGAACTGCGACCGTAACAATTTAAAAGATATTTAAGAACACACGCATGCACACACACACACACACACACACACAAACACGCACACACATCTCCAAAGTCCACCTCCAAACATCTCTAGGCATTATCTGATCTCGCCTCTCAATGCGTCAGGCATATGACGTTCAACTTCATGCTTCTCCACACACTCCAAGGCACTCTTGCCAGCCTCTGGGTTCACTCGCCCTTTGTTTTTGCGACTTTCAGCAGCGCACTAAATAAACACCGGGCATGTGCTGAATCCATGTGGGAGCTGGAAGGAGTTCAGTCTATCGAACCCACTGAGCGATGGTTCTCTCCGATTCTCTGATTCATGGGAGACTTGCCAACGCAACCAATCCATTATTAACATAAAGGTCCATGAAATAAACATTAGTATCTAACATGGACTGGACCGGGATTGGATGAATTAAAATGCCAACACTAATGCGGCAGGCCAACAAAGAACTCATCGCAATGTCTATTCAGGACGTTTCCCTGTGATGCTAGATCGAGTAGAGTGGACTGTGCCAAAGTGAGGATTGACCGGTTCAGGGGGCAGAGCGCGGGGGGTTGTCAGTAAGGTCCAGGGGGCGGAGCGCGGGGGGTTGTCAGTAAGGTCCAGGGGGCGGAGCGCGGGGGGTTGTCAGTAAGGGTACAACTACTAACGTGCACAGAGGTGTGTGAATGTGTGCCAATTTCTCACCACATCCTTTCTGTAGAGAACCTCCAGGATGTTACTCAGTAGTTGACAGCAAGCCTCCAATTCTTCCTGTTTCTCCAGGTGGAACTTCAGCTGCTCCGTCATCAGAGGCATTAGGATCTCACGGCAGTCTGCCAGGAAACACACACACGACACCATTCACATTGTCGGCCGTTCAGTAAAAACAAGGGATCAAAATGGAGGGATGTTCATAAATGTACCGAGCATCTCTATATACTGTGGTATATGGTGGCTTAGCAAGAAGCAGCGCAAGATCCATATCCATCTTTCAGAGGGAGAAAACTGCCCAAGATTGAATACATCCTTCATACTCAATTCGACTGCATTTTTCATTGTACGCTATTAACCAGAGAGCGATTAAGGCCTGGGTTCCGCTATTCATCAGCTAGAACAAACCGACCGAACCGCTCTAGCTGATGACCTCGTAGGATATGGGCAGGATAAGCGTTCAGCAAAGGCGGAGCGCAAGATCAAGTGGCTCGAATAGATTTAACCCACAAAATAAGCGACAACCGAAAGCACATCTTGTTAGCCTGTTCCAACAAGACAACTAAACCAACGCCTCTTGGACGTGATACTACAGACCCCCACAGGCAGCATAAGCATTAATCAAACCGTTCCTCGTTTTGTTTTGAAATAAACCCACACCTAATACGCGTTTTTAATAGCATAACCCGACAATAAACGTCATTTTACCCTCGGTGTGCAAGGTACACAGGCAGTCAGAATGGTGGGGTGACAGATATAAGCTGGAGAAAGAAAGAGAGAGAGACAGACTTCAGGAAGCCTTAGGCGATCAATGACAAATTACCATATTTTGTATTAAAGCTGAAGATTACAATGCAGCATTACAGCATGGAGCAGTGGGGTTCCAGTGACAGCTAAAGAGCCTGAGGGACAAACAGTTGGAACCATTGAAAAAGGCCCATCTACCGGATCAATTAAAGCGGCAGGTCTGAGGTATCAAAGTGGCTGGAGGTAAGAGTCTGTGACCAGGGCTGAGCTCAAAGGTCAACTCCAGCCATTCTGATTGAGCATGGAATGATCTTGTCTTTGTTCTAAAATCACTGCATTACAGCTTGAAAAAATCTACACCCACCAAATACAGTTTTCTAAACACGTATGCAGCAGAAACCACCAACGTATGCAGCAGATACCACCAAGGACATCAAAAAAGTACTTTGGTAAGCACAGCGTAACCTTGATTAAAACAAATAAATCATGATGGATTTGTCGAATAAAACACTTGGTTAGATCAGGGTTTTTGACCTTGCGCCAATTACAGCAGCATTTCTCTTTCCACCTCTATTCAAGACAAGAAGACTGTGTTCATGCAGCACTTACAGTGGCAGAGTTTAAAAAGTGAATGTGTCCCTCCCAACTCTCCCCTAATAATGCCTTTCTTCTTATTTCTCGCACCGACTTTGCTGAAAGTTACTTAATGGAGTCGGAGGAATATACAACTGGCTGTCTGGTTGTTCAACTTAGTTATCTTAAAATGAATGCACTAACTGGAAGTTGCATCTGTGAAATTATTCAAATGTAAAACAACAGATTTTATACTTGAAACGATTAGATCAAATTAGTCCTCATCCTCGTCCCTCAGTTAAACAATATTAGAATAAGACTGGCGGCATTCGCAAACCTCATTAATTATATAATTTAAAGCTATCCCTTCTCCAAATCTTTCAAATGCACATGTTTTATTAATCTACACACAATACCTCCTAATTACAAAGAAAGAAAAAAAAAAGAAAAATGACTCTCCCATTCATCCCATTAGATCATATCAAGCTCGATCAGACCTCATGGAGAGCATAGGAAAAATACAGCGTAGAGATGAAACAATAGGAACATTTCATGTCACGGTTATAGTGACGTACATTGACAGTTATCACAGTTTTGTTCAAATGTGCAGGAAATATTCAGGAAGTACTTATACATAAGCTGAAATAATTTCACCTGGGTATATATTAAAAACCAACAAACACCAAATCAAATTGGCAACAGTATGCACTTTTCGCGTGCATAAACATTCAAATAATTAACATTCAAATAAGTTGAATTAATGATGGAACCATGTGGTGAGGTAAAGGTTTCCCTAATGCAGGTTTAAATGAACAAAACCTTAAGTAATCAAATCAAATGTGCATATAAAAGCAACACGAATTGAAGCAATATGCATGTAAGAACCATACAACCTTACGTAAACAAATACAATTTGCAAAAGTTGACATTAAAATAACAACATGAAATATGTAACCACATCAAATGAACAGCACTGATTGTACGTCCGATCTATCCTTCATATATAGAAATAAGGTGTTTCGGGCCTAACATACTGCATCTTTTTTTAGTTGAGATTAAAATGTCAGCATATTTACTTAGTCCGGTTTAATTTACCATGCATTCACTTTAAGCCTCCCGAATCGAGCAGCATGCAGCCGTACAGCACAACCGAAATCCCCTCATGTCATTGGCCTATTTTTTGTTTGAAATGTCAAACTGTGTGCTGGAACAAGGATTTACAAGGGTTTTATTGACTCTTGACCTCTTGACCGGAAACACAATTCGATGAGGAAGTTCCTTTACTTTTTATTTCCCAGTGCACATTTTATTGATATATTCAAGTATGTTAGTTAGTGATATATAAAGACATTCAGTTAGAGAAAATTTAACATTGATGAGAACATTAAAAGTTAAATTACACTCCCACTGACTTTTAGGAGGCCTTTCGATTAAGTTTCCCACAGCATTCTTAAAAAAAACAAAAATACAAGATTTTAGTTTTGGTCCTCTTAGAAGGCTGAAAGATCTCCAGAGAGCTGTCACTGCCTTCCGCCATGTTTTCACACATAACAAAATCCACATTGCATGCTGCGCCTGTGTCAGACTGTTGCTAACTGGTTGATGTTGTACTGGACTCTTTCCCACCGAAAAGCATCCCCAAAGCATGAAGCTCCCACCACTTGTACTGTACCGTAGGGATGGTTCTAGCCAGGTAATGAGTGCGTTTGGCACATAAATACAAGCGCAAACATACAAACAATCGTACATAGACACATATACACACATTTGGTCTTTTAACAAATCAGCCAATTTGAACAGATTTGGGACCAAAATCACATCTTTAACCAACAATTGGAAAAAGGATCAATGTCAGGCCGCTTGTGTAAACAAAGCCAGTGAGAATTCAGACAACTCTTATGTAACCTAAATGATTGCTGTCTCATAATCCAAAAGATTGGATGTTTCCGGTTCTGTCCGAAGGCGCTCAGAGCGTTTGCAATGTAGAACAGGAAGATAAGCTGTATGCCTGCCATTCAAAGGCAAAAGGGGACCCTGTTCAGTGGTGAATAATCTTCCTGAGGCTGGAACATAAAAGAAAATCTCAAATCTGGGGGGCGTCTGGCATTATGGAGACACTTTAATACCATGTTCTTCCAGCGGCACAATAATTTATTCACACACAACCTACATACTCCACCACCGCCCCCCAAGGACCAGGACAACAATCAGAAGATGAGTGCAAGAGGCAGCCAGGAACTATCAAGCCAGGCCACAAGTGAACAGCACACGGCACCTTTTAAAATTCAGCTGACAGATTGGAGATGCTACAGTGAACCTCACACCATGGACCACCGGAGCGGACAACTCAGAGGCAGTATCCCCGTGGCACCCTAATCCCTGTAACCGCTGGTCTAATGTAGTGCATGGCATAGGGTATAGGGGTGCCATTTGTGACACAGCCACATTTCCACATGAAGACGACACGCCCTTAAGCACAGAAAAACTTTTATAGTTCGTTAACCGGCAATTTGGGAAGAACATTGCAGGAACATGACCAGCATTTGAACACACTGCGTAAAAATATATCTCTCTTCCGATGTTAATTCCAAACTCCGAAGAAGGAAGGCAAATTTAAATAATCTCCAGGCGTAAAATAACAACAGACACATAGTCACATAATGCTATCCAGCAGCAGTGTGAAAGCTATGCGTGTGCGCCCTGACTACATTAGATCAATAGTAATGAATGAAAGACACACACACCACATACTGAGCTCAATCACCCAAGTGAACGTAGCTCACACTGAGCCAATCAAGCGCAGCGAACGCCAGGACTCCCCCACATTGATTGGGCCACACCATGGTACGGCGGTAAAAGAATAAATAAAATAAACACTTAACGGGGTTACACGGGGAAAGCATTTCAATCTGGTGCAAGGTTTTTGTGATGAGACAAGGTGACGACCGTATTTTTAATGCAAAGACGTCCTTGGATTTGGTAGGGTACACGACTCCATGAAAATAGCTACTCCTCCGTGTTGTTCAGTTTACGGAGCCTGTTTATAGAATTTTTGGTCATGGGTGTCGACAGATTTAGAGGTGACCGTATTTGTACGGCATAATTATGGTAAGTGTATTTTAATGATGTTCCCGCCCCAAACAACATCCGGTCCATGTCTGATATTAGTTGCCGGAGGCCATGACTTCACTTTGCTTTTTAGTTAGGCCTGCTTAATACTTGACAACTGTTTTACCTGCATTTAAACTGCTGCACGCACAATAGGTCAACACTTGCGGCTGTGGATGGCTCAATGGAAAGGCAATTATTTTTCTAATGTAATCGAAATTGCGATTTTGACCTAAACAATATTCAAATCGGCAACTTACGCGATTTACAGAAAAAGATGTATGAGACGCGTAGCAACGCATTGTACGTCTAAGTTTTTCTTGCGGCTGCGGTAGGTATTTTTGTAGATAAAAAAAAATACCTGGACTATTTTTGTTTAAATACCTGATGGTTTTTCAATGTTACTTTGAGTAACACTGCTAGCGATAAAATCTGCTTCAAACTAGCGAGCTGCACCAGCATGGTTATTAAAAGTTTCGGCTTCTATGTCGGTGCCTACAAATATACTTAATATGTGAGAAACTACACCTCAAGGTTTGCCTAAACAGCTATGACAACGACACGAACATAGCAAAAGCCATTGCATTAAATGAGAAGTTAAACGAACAAATCGACACAGGCTGCACCTTCAAATTGGTAATATGTGTAAAATTTAAAACAGTTAACTTTAATTTGACTTCTACCCATTTTAATAGCACATTATGTAGTCCGTGGTCTCTATTTTTACGTGAGATAATCTACGCTGTTCACAAAAATTCAACAGGCGAAAATTATAACAGTAATTACAATATTTGTCAAAGAAATCGTGTTTCGATATTTTATCCAAATCCTGCAGCCCTATACGTAACCAGTAATGGGTTAGTAAAAGTCCAACCAAAAATCTGCTGTCAAAAGACAGATAATGTCTTTTGAGAGCAGACAGAGCTAATAGAGAGCCAGCCTGTAGATACCTTAATATTTCAGATTAGTGTTGGACTAACTAGCAACTGCGACAAATTCAAGTAGATAAGTAACTTATCCGACTCAGGTAATACATTGTAGTCCCTATCAGAGAACCAGGCTGACAAAATTAACCTTTACAGATTTTTTTGATTTTTTTTTTATCTAGTACAAACGTGATGTGTACTGTAATTTATTCTTCACAATACGCTTTCAACATGCCCTTGGCGCGAAAACGACTGTCCTATATCATCGTTTCATTTCCCTTTCATGTTAAATTGGTTAAGAAGTCAGTAGAAAGCACAAAGGGAGAGTTCCTAAAAAAAAATACCAGCTGCTGTTCTCACAATTGCTCTACATTAGCCCAAATCTTTAGGCATTCAGTGTGTGTCTAACTGCCTGTGTGTGTGTGTGACTGTGTGTATGAGGGAGAGTCAAACGAGGGCGGGAGTTATCAGCTTTGTGATATGAAGGCATAAGGGCTTCCTGGCCTCAGAAGCTGGATGTGACGTGTGCATCAGGCAGAGCAGGACAAGGCCAGTGTGACACACTGGTCCCAGGGTGGAATGGCAGAGAGGTTGTGTGAAAAGCGTTACCTTACAGGTAGCATGCCATGGATGGTTTAAACAGTCCTCTGCAGCACAGCATTAGAAACAGCTTTGCGGTTAAATAAAGTGAAAGTACTTGACTAATAAAGGTGATTTTTATTTTGATGACAAAAAACCTCCCAGCTGCTCCAAGCTGTTTTCATGCGCTATTCTTTTTTCCCCAGGTAGTCATAGTAAAATCTAACCGTTCTGAGCATGGTTCTGAGATATTGAGCAGAACATCACAAAACTCAGAAGCTTTTCAAACCGAAGAATCTCTCACCAAGGTTACCTAAAGTAGACTTTTGTAAATCTGGGTAACATAAGGGCCTTTACTGTTCAGAAACAGTATGTTTGAAGTGTGAAGAGCTCACTGTGGACAATGTGTTCTTACCGTGCTGTGTGAAGAGCTCACTGTGGACAATGTGTTCTTACCGTGCTGTGTGAAGAGCTCACTGTGGACAATGTGTTCTTACCGTGCTGTGTGAAGAGCTCACTGTGGACAATGTGTTCTTACCGTGCTGTGTGAAGAGGTCACTGTGGACAATGTCGATGAGGCAGTGGAGCTTCTGTTTCACCAGTCGCCCCAGCGGAACCTTTAGAATGAACTCGGTGAACAGTTTACTGCAAAGCAAAAACACAGCATGTCAACAGGAGCCAAACGAGCCAACTGGGTCTGGTCATTGAAGGTGCAATTTGTTGTTTTTCCCTACATGTATGTACACACAAACACTAATTGTGGTAACAATATGTTGTTTTTCCCTACATGTATGTACACACAAACACTAGCGGTGGGCAGAATGATTGACACTTCATTATGACATATCGATCGCTGTTGTCTGATACAGATTTTACATTTTGTTAAGTACTTATGTTATGGTTTATGCCATTAACAATGATGCGACAAGATTCTGCTCCTTCATTTGGTTGGAAACAACTGGATTAACAAAATGATTAGCTAGTCAGCTTCCTTAGCTAGCCTCTCTTACAATACTGGACTGAAGGGTTAAGGACAGAGATATAGCAGGGACAATTTATAGCATAGTAAAAACCCATCGAAACGTATTTGATCAAGTTAGACGCTAGCCAGCAATGATTTGCTTTGTTGTCAGATAACTGTAAACACTGAAATGGGACGCAAGATCACAACAGTAGAGGATTAAAAAAAAAAGATATCAGATAAAGTTTAAAAATACAACCAATATCAATTAAGACTTCTATTGAAATTCATTCATCTACAACCTACAGAATCTTAAAACAATATAACATGTCGTATTAGTACAATGTCCCTGCAGAAACATGACAATTGAATTAGAATTTATTCACACTACATCCCTATGAGTGAAATGTACTCCCAGGAAAGCAAATACATGGGATGAGGGGTTGGGTGGGGGGGGGTTATTCTACTAAGCTAAAGGATGCTTGTAAAGCTGGAAGTGCTGCTTGCTGTGGGAAGGAAGCATTTGGCAAAGGAAGAAAGCATTCTGCATGGCCTCAATTCATCCTTCTTCTGCCTCGCCAGGTTTGTGTTCACAACGAGAGTCACTGATTCCCGTCTCATCCCTCCAATTCATCACGGCAAAAGTAGCTTGGTGCTCTGAAGAAGAGCGCTGAGCGAACACTCGGTTCCCCTCCCGTCCCTAGACGGGCTCTAAAGAAGAGCTCAGACCTGCCGGTACTATGGAAGAACCAAAACGGGTGCTCGATGGAAGATGGAGAGCCCCGCTACACAGACCAGCTAAACACAGTCATCTGGGATTGGACGGGAGGCCAGGTAGGGAACATGTGGTTTAAGTGCCACTTAATGTCACTGTGGCTCCTTTGTGTCCAGCGGAGTGCCTTTTGGCATGAGCCCTGAATCCCGTGGAGAGCCAGGGGGAGGAGTCTGGGGAGCTGAGATCAAAGCCTCCCTCTTCCCGCCAACGATGAAACGGTGACAGGGAAATTCAGCCAAAGCTTCCCCACTTTCCATGGTGTAAATATAGTCCAGGGACTGGGGGTGTCTGGGGAGGCAGATAGCCCAGGGACTGGGGGGGGCAGATAGCCCAGGGACTGGGGGGGGTCGGGGGGGGGGGGGGGGGGGGGGGGGGGGGGGGGGGGGGGGGGGGGGGGGGGGGGGGGGGGGGGGGGGGGGGCAGATAGCCCACTTCGAAGTGTCATTGACTACTTCTGAACTACCGACACCTGCCATACTTCAAAACACTAGTCACTATATTATTGAACTTGACCAATTTTTTACAGTAAAAATCCCTCTCAGCCACCAGTGAGAGGTGGTGTCAAACACACGCACCCGGAGACAAGCAGAAAAGTGATAAACAGAGAGGTGGGGGGAAACAGCGAGAGAGCCAGTGATGGAGGGAGAGATTCTGTGTCACAGGTGTCACACAATGCTTTTTCTTTTTCCAAGACCGTGGGTGGATGATGGAAGGGGGTGTTCAGAGGGATGGAAGGGGGGGTTGAGAGGGGATGACTGGGGAGTTGAAAAGTAGGCTAGTTAAAGTGTCACACGGATGACAGAGACATGGGGCGAAAGATTAACTGCCTCCTCCGGCTGAAGGGATCTGTCAAGACACCGGACGACCACACAGGGATTGACCTGGGACACGCCTCAATTTATGCCGACACCTGTCCTGTCCCCCGTGTACGACGACACTCACAACCCACATCAGATGGCCGTAGTCCTGAAAGGACAGCGCCCCACCCAGGGGATCCCAGCGTACGGGCGTAGTCCTGAAAGGACAGTGCACCACCCAGTGGATCCCAGCGTACGGGCGTAGTCCTGAAAGTACAGTGCACCACCCAGGGGATCCCAGCGTACGGGGCGTAGTCCTGAAAGGACAGTGCACCACCCAGGGGATCCCAGCGTACGGGGCGTAGTCCTGAAAGGACAGTGCACCACCCAGGGGATCCCAGCGTACGGGGCGTAGACCTGAAAGGACAGTGCACCACCCAGTGGATCCCAGCGTACGGGGCGTAGTCCTGAAAGGACAGTGCACCACCCAGGGGATCCCAGCGTACGGGGCGTAGTCCTGAAAGGACAGTGCACCACCCAGGGGATCCCAGCGTACGGGGCGTAGTCCTGAAAGGACAGTGCACCACCCAGGGGATCCAAGCATACAGGGCGTAGTCCTGAAAGGACAGTGCACCACCCAGTGGATCCCAGCGTACGGGCGTAGTCCTGAAAGGACAGTGCACCACCCAGGGGATCCAAGCATACAGGGCGTAGTCCTGAAAGGACAGTGCACCACCCAGTGGATCCCAGCGTACGGGCGTAGTCCTGAAAGGACAGTGCACCACCCAGGGGATCCCAGCGTACGGGGCGCTGCCTTAATACTGGGACGCAACATCTCATGAAAATGGTTTTCTATAATTGTTTGCGTGTGTTATTAATTTCTATGTATGATACTGATCTGTACTAGGGGTGTCACGATATACCAATATTTAAAAACAAATGAATATCAATATGGTGTTAATAAGACACATGATAATACTGTATTCACTAGTGTAGTTCATTTGACAAAATAAAATAAAAGTGTGAGACGGGGTGATTGTGATACAGCATCATAGAGCGAAACAGGGTGATAGAGAGTGAGACAGGGTGATCGTGTGCACAAACAGCAGATAGACCATTATCATCTCACTAGAGCAGCCACAAACATGTACCATGACGGTTCCTCAACCATTAGCCACTAACGGGCATCAGAACAGGAGTCAGAGAGCAGCGAGTCTCTAAGACGTTTCCTTCTTTGTTTTACAGCTCTAATGAACTGATCAATAGTCTAGACTCCAGCTCTGGAGGACAAACTAAGGGCGATGAATAAGCCCCGAGCTGCAGAGCTGGTTGTGCCTCTAGTAGCCTGTGGTCAGAATGTGTGTGTTCACGTGTGTGTGTGTGTGTGTTTGCGTTGGGACCTCTGATGCATACACCAGTGGCTCAAGACCCAACCATCTAATGTTTTGCTCTGAATTGGTTATTTTTGGAAAAAAAACGTGAACTATTTCAGAGGGACTCCAGAGAAGCAAATTAAAAAAAAATCAAGAGCAGCATGGCCGAGAGCCACTGGGCAGAACATGTCCCATCCGTTCAGTGCATACAGAGTTCCCAGTGTCCTAGAGCCTCCACTGTAATACCCACAGAATACCCAGGGCCCTAATCCACGTGGGGTGCACTGGATAGGGCCACAGTCTGTAGGGTAGTGCACTATATACAAGTGCTCCATTTGTGGCACAAACACAGTGGTTCATCTACAGAGACTTAACATTCTGCCAATGTAGGCCTGAATTAATACTGCATTAACAGCAGAACAGGCGTGAAATATCTCAGCATCGTAAGACATCCAACAAAATCGCATGGCTACGACAAAAGCCTCCAAACTGTTACTTATCAAACTTCTCTTTTTAAGGAAAAAGTTGTATTTTTAATTTACAAGGTATGTCGTTAAACGGTGGTCCATTAACCTGCTAAATTGGGATGTTGAATGACCAACAGGTTTCACGGTTTCCTCATGGAAGTGTCAATGAAGACGAGACACGCATGTTTAGTCTGCGAAGACAAACTACATCAACAATATCCAACCGTCAGGAAATCCCAGCAGAAGGCAGTGGAGAACACCCCAACGACACTGCATCTAATTTCTATGAGACTTATGTACAACAACTGACTGATGCTCGTTTTCTCTATTTACGTGAATTTTGCATAATTGGGGAGATGTGTTCCTTACTGTGATTACTGTGAATAACTGTCTTTATTCCAAGATTGCCTTTAATTTGTGCTCTTTCAAATTCATTTTCGCATCATCCTTGGCTCTGCAAAAAAACTTAATTCACATCTCGTCACAGAATAAGGAGGGCAAAGTAAATTTTAGGACGTCCTACAGGGTTGATTTATGTAACAAAACATGCCCAAATGCACTGTTCCACGTTTTGACTATAGGTGTAATCATGTTCCAAATGAGCTTCACGCGTGTTATAACCTTACCTCAACTCCTTGGGATCAAAGACCATTTTGACATCGTTCACGATGGTGGGGACGTACTTCAAGGCAGCTCCCTGTTGACAACCACAGAGAAATAACAATTAGCGACGCATACTCGGACGACGCCATTTGTTTTACAGACATTAGTCTTAACATCAATAATTCATGTTAATAGACAGATTAGGTGAAGTGTGATGATAATCCCTGATGCCAAAGGTTACTAATTGTGTGCAGTTCTTCCATTACAGTTCGCCAGCCTGGTTCCCAGCTCCACCGTGTTCCCACAGACGGGGCCTCCACGGCGATGGCTGGGGTCATGCAGAGACGGAGCACGTCATCAGCACACGCGTGTCACGCTCCCGCGTCAGAGTCAATACCCTGAAGAACACCTGGGTCGAAAAGGAAACCAATTTCCAACCCTCTCCCTTTCATTCGCTGACTCAAGACTGTGCGTTCCAACGGAACCCCGTTCCCTCCGTAAAGAGGAATAGGATGGCATTTGGGACGTTGGCACGGTCCATCCCAGCCGCCTGGTCCTCTCTGGATTGATGTACTTATCAGACTAAGAAGGACCCGTTCCGGAAAGAAGTCCTCAGTATATCAGACTTGCTATAGTCCTCTCCAGACAGGAGATGTAGAAGCACCTTTCACCCCCAGAAAATGTCTGTCGATCGTGGTCCGAGTCCTTGTCTTACGGCAGCAGGAAAATGTTCTCACACTTTGTTAAGTGGCTCTGCATGTGCCCATCTGCTTACTGACATCTAAATGGGATCAACGCATGCGCTGTTCAATGGCAACGTGAAATGACCGAAGAACAGATTTAACAAATTAAAAACAAACCTCAGGTACCCAATTTTAATACAGTGGTGCCTGAAATAGAGCCCCCCCCCCCAGCTTCTCAGCGAGGCCCCCAGCTTCTCAGCGAGGCCCCCAGCTTCTCAGCGAGGCCCGCAGCCCAGGCAGCCAACAGACAGACGGTAATAAACCCATCAGCGTGATGAACGGCCAGTAAGTGGACTGATTAAAATCCCATCTGTTAATGACGGTGGTGATTACCGAGGGGGTGGGGGTGGGTGGGGGCCGCCCTGACAGACACCTCCAACTCCACCTGGCTGGAGTCTTCTGGAGGCTGTGTACTCCCGTAGCGGGCGACTGATGAGGCGTTGCCAGGGGGACGTGACGGGCACGCCGGTCCGGGCATCCGGTTACCAGGGAAACAGCCTCTTCCACCATTTTCTGGATGACGGACCGATCCATTCAGCCACAGGTGTTGCCTATTCCCCTTCAGTGTACTAATTTTGTCCACGATCCATAGGGCTGAATACAAACAATAGGGTGCCATTAGGGACGACGTATTTGTGTTGTCAGCTTCAGCCACGGACATCTGGTCTCCACTGACGGATTCTTCCAGGTTCCTCACCACAGACAGATGTCTGAGCTTTGTATTTCGCCACTCACCGCCTGGGAGTTTGTGCGTTCGAAAGGACTGGCTGACAGATTGATCCGGTCCCACATGTCGGACTGATTGCATTTTTTCTTGGACTGATCAGTCAGACTGATCAGGACCTAAACTATTTTGGCCTATTTCTATATGGGTATGCGGACCAGTTGGTTGGGAATGTCCATGTCTGGATTGCAAAACCGTGACATAACCACACAGCTATGTCACATTGAATTGTGTTTGTGGACAATTATTTAGGCCTAACAAACCCTTTTCTAGACAAACGGTGGCCTGCAATTAAAAAAGCACCTTATTAAGCTAGTGAAACTCCATGCTCATTACCAAAATGACAAGGAATAGATCTGTGTGAAAGTGGCGCTCGCCAAGCTGTGTTCCGTTCCTTTCCATCACTGTTGTTCCCCAAACAACCAGACAGAGGAAAATGTCTCTGAGCCACTGTTCCACGCCGGGTCCAAAACCACTCCCTGTTCCGTTCGTAGCGCACTTCTTTTGACCAGGCCTCCCGTTACACTCTGGACAAAAGCAGTGCGCCATGCAGGTAATAGGGACCCGTTGAAGACACACCCGAGCTCACTGTGCGTTCGCCACTTTGTTGAAGACTACTCAGAAACTGAGCAGAGACAACAGGAAGTTGGATTTCAAAGGCACCGCACGCGTTCCAAATGGCACCGAGTTGGCTGTACAGAGTGCACAACATATTGACCAGGAAGGAGGAGGAGAGAAGAGTAGTGTACAGGTTGGGAGGCAGGCACAGTGTGAAGGGTGATTAAGAGTCTCCTACGTTGATAGTTAGAAACCCCGGTTCAGATAAACAAGCTATTTATAATGTGAACTTCTAAGAACACAGGAATTCCACTTTTAGATGGCTTCAAAAAGGCATTATTAAAGTGAAAGCACCGTGTTCCCCCCGCCATACGCCGTGGAGATGAAGGGACACGCACTGGCCCAGCTCCTCATACTGGATCATAGACGCGTACCGCTATAGCACCGGCCTTTGATTGGTCATACGATCCGCGGGGGTGCGAGGAGGGAGGAAACGGGTCACTGAATGCCCTCCCTCCCTCCCCCTCCCTTCCTCCCTGGTTCTCTCTTTCAACCCCAGATCACCAAGATCCATTTTTTATTTACTGACAGTTCAGGTAATATGTTACCCAATTACACAGCAAGTGACTTCTAGTTGACTCGCAGCCTCCCCTACGGCTTGTCTGTGACCCCAAGTGTGTGTGTGTGTGTGTGGGTGTGGGGGTAGAGAGGGGGTCGTGGTGAGTGTTCATTATTCATGGAGCGGACAACGAAATGTATTAAGACAGACACAGGCCACGGCGAGAAGAACAGGACAGAGAATGGCAGGAAATACCTTGAGGAGGAGCTAAAGAGGATGAATGCAGAGATGACCCAGGACAGAAGACAGGCAGGAGGAGAAACAGACAATATAAAGGTTACAGAAAAAAAACATCAACCCAGGGAGACTTTCAGAGAGACATCCAGAGAGTGAGAGAGAGGGTGAGACATCCAGAGAGTGAGAGAGAGGGTGAGACATCCAGAGCGAGGGGGAGACATCCAGAGTGAGGGGGAGACATCCAGAGCGAGGGGGAGACATCCAGAGCGAGGGGGAGACATCCAGAGCGAGGGGGAGACATCCAGAGCGAGGGGGAGACATCCAGAGCGAGGGGGAGACATCCAGAGAATGACAATTTACAGTAAAATATCTTGCTCAAGAACGTAAGGGAAGATTTTTCCCATTGCCAACTGAGGGTTAGCCAACCTTTCCCTATCTGTCACATTCAACAAAAATAGGATGGCAGGAATGAATGCACACCCTTCCACGTAGAACGGCTTTGACCGTCTAATGATTGAGGACTCTCGGGTACAAACAGAACACTTCAAGACCCCTCAGCATCTCTCTAGGATTAACACATGGGCGTTTGGTCTTCAATAACACTTCTATTTCTTGCTATTATGTTGTTGATTTGAAGTGTTTTGGATAATTGTCCTGCGGCAAGATCGGCGTTTAGTTCAGGTTCAGCATTTCGACAGAGTATTTAGCTTCTCACATATTCTATGGTACAATGTGGAATTGATGGTTGTCTCTATGATGGAAAGCTGCCGAGGCAGAACAGCCTGGTACTATAACCCCCGTCACCAGGCTTTATGGCCGGTACCGCTCCCGTCCATTCAGAGTGGGACAAAACAAGTTCCGCCTGGATTGGTCTGTCTATCTATACGGTACAGTGATCAAGTCATCTGGTTGTTCTTGTTTTCCCCAGCAAAATGTATGCATTCATTTAATTTTTTTCTAGCAAAGTTTTCTACCTTCCACCCCTCTGAGTTGATCTAATATCTCCAACATTTATCAGAGAAGACGGCCAAGCTACTTCCTCAAAGCACAGTAGAGTCTCCCCAGGGGATCTGTGCTTATTATGCATGTAATGGATTTTATTTCTATACGATATGTAAATAGAAGTTAGCATCCACAGAGATCAAGCTACAAAACCATGAATACAGATCCATTTAGGGGCCCCAAACTGAGTCTGTGTGTGTGTGTGTCTCTGTGTGTGTGTCTATGAATGTGCGTGTGTCCTACCTTCACCATGGCCGTGTTCTCGGAGCTGCTGTTCATCATGTCATTGAAGGAAGTGAAGAGGTTCCTCAAGGACTCCATGAAGTCTGCCTCCCCTTTGTTCTCATACAATCTAGAGGAAGAGGACATCGTGAAAGGAGACAGGAGAAACAAGAGACAGGCGAGACGGGAGACAGGAGAATGAGAGAAACGCGGGGGAGTGGAAAATGAGGCGAGAGGGGTGAGATGAAGATCAGCAGGATGAGTGAGGAGAGAGAGATGAGTGGAATTGTTAGATGGAGATCAGAGACATTTCCAGAACAGGCTTCCCATGGTGTGTCCTGGCTCCTGTCTCCCCATCAGCCGGGACCCAATGACAGCCTGCCGTGGCTGCCTGTGTCCTCTATGCAAATACCAAGTAGAGAAAACCTGCATCATTGATCACGCCTGGTCGCAATTAGCATCTAGAACAAATAGGCAACGCCCAGAGCACCTGCCTGCTGCCTACTCCACAAGTTGGGAAATGATTCAAATAACCGGAAAAACATGATGCTGTTTGCATAACAAAAAGACGCATTTTAGTCTGGAAGTAATCTTGTGTGTGTGTGTGGAGGAGACTTTTGGCCATGTGCGTGGTTGCGAGGCACCAGGCTTAATAAGAGGTTTATAACAGTCTGCATAGGCTATAATCCTCATGTGATCTCACGGCTACCATCGCTGGCTACCCCGATTGTTCCCCTGTAATCAGGGACTGATTTAGACCTGGGGACGCCAGGTGGAGAGCATTTATGATCAGGCAAAAGTGAAAAAGCAGCAGGCTCCTCGTAGGGTTGGATTTGAAGCCCTGTGAATGCTGGCTTTAACAGCGAGCTTTTGTCCAGCTCCAGGCCGGCCATTCTAGTCCCGTTTGTAGCGATCTGGTTCCGGGAGCCACAGCAGTCACAAAGCAGGGGCTCACACTACAATGGGGGGGGGCGGGGACGTGTTGCGCCGTTTTCATATCGCATGGCGGGAGCAAAAGCTAAAATGGGTCCTCCTCTCCTTGCTAATCCCTTGGAAATGCTAATGTGTTTGCTCCAATTCACTCTCAGAAAGCCGCTAAATCTCTGCAGACACGGCAGGCAGCTGTAAGAAGAGGTGCTTTGGGAGTGAAGAAAACTAATGATCTGTGTCAACCAGCTCTCACAACCACACGTCTGGAATGTATTTAAAACAGGTATATTGATTGAGTACAATGCGGCTTAGTATCTTTCAGTCCTCCTCTGAAGTGGGAGAAAATAACTATTTGGACACAGGAGAGGCAACAGCAAGACAATCCCCCAAAAAGGAATTATTTTTTTCAGGTGGTGGCCACAGACAATGGGTTTTTAAGCAGTTCCTGAACGTCAAAGGCATTGAAAGCCATTTACTGGTCTTCATGTTTCTCTGATCTGAATCCAATTGAGAACCTCTGTTACGTTATGTATCCGACAACAACATGTAGTGTCACAGACTGCACAGGAGCTCACTGATGCCCTGGTCCAGGTCAAGGAGGAGATCCCCCTGGACACATATCCACCGTCTAATCAGGAGCTTGCCCAGATGTTGCTGGGAGTGCACACAGGCACGTGGGGGTCATACACACTACTGAGTTGCAGTGATGAAATTCACCCAAATTGGAACAGCTTGTAATCGCTATTGTTTGCTTAGATGTTCGAGTTTGAATCAGTCCTCAATCGGTTCGTGATTTTCATTTCCATTGACCGTTGCTACCTCATTTTGCTCAAAACTAATTACACAAGGTACAGTAAAGGTTTGGGTCTTTAATATATTTTGTTCAGTGAGACCTGTCGCGTGATTTAAGTGTATATTAGGCTAAGGCAGTGAGGTAACCAGACATGGGCTTCATCTAGTATTCATTACCCTATGAAAACTACACACTGGGGCACCAAGCTCATCTGGTTGGGTAGTTTGCCATTTCCATAAACGTTCCTGAAGATCGGATGACTTGGCAGTATTTCTCCCCTGTTTTTCCATCCCAGTTGTATCTTTATGTAAAAATTAAAAAGGAATAGTGACGTGGACCTGTTGTTGAAGTGACACACAATTAATTATAAGGACCACATCACCCTCTTCTCTGTAAAAGCCTGCTATCCTCCAGCAGCGTCGACAGAAACCAAACACTGAGTGATCACGACAAGGCTGAGTTGATTCCCATGTTTATGTACTAACCGAGGGCTTCCCAGGATGCAATTATCCTCAGGGATTCTTAATGCCTTCTGATAACACAACTCAATAACAGAAACCCTGCCATCACGGCAGCCGGTACCTTGTTGGTTTCTCTGATCGATGCACATCCATGACATCTAGAACCCAACCCAAAAGAATGGTGAAGGCGTTGTTGTGCAGCTCATCCATAATTGCGCTGGTTGAGAATGCATTAATAATTGACTAAAATGTCAAAGAAGGCATTTGGATCCTGGAATCTGATTGATAGCGGGAAGTTATCCCCCAGAATACTGGCATCCCCCAGGGGAGTGAGGTTCCACTGAATTTAGTGATTCACATGCACTCTTCCACAGGCCCAAAGGCAATTTATACATATTCTTCCCTGGAATCACACCTGTACACTATCTCCTCCAGCTACAAGTCTGACATTTTAGTTGCCCCAGGTGGGAATTGTCTAAAGCCTCTTAGACCTGTTCAGCATGCAAACCAGTGTGAATACTTGCTAATTGCCTCGCGTGTTTCTTGGACCACTTGACTCTGAGAATGATCTCATATTCCAGCAACGTTGTGTCCGAACAACCTCCGTTTTGATCCGGACCGACTAACAGGAGTGAGAGTGCGCGCATCTTAGTGTTTCCTACACACCAGGTGGTGTAGAAAACCACGGCCGGTTGTAGCGAGCACCATGCTCCACCCACTGAGCTACACAGGTCCCCACGGTGACGCCGCTCTACTGTCTGTGAGGAGACGGGGAAGGCGATGTCTTGCTGGGAGCCCGGGGCGCTCGGCCTGCTCGTCTGGGACAGGTTGTAGTTGTTTGATCGTGGCAAAAAGAGAAGAAGGACATCAGCATATTCTCCCGGTGGAAGCAGCAACCATTCCTGGCGGGCCACCGTCACTAAACCGAACCAGGGGGAAGTTAGCAGACGAGGCTCACAGACTGTGGAGGCCGTAACAGCTTCATTCACTATGTGGCACGCTGTCAATCGTACTGATATCGAGCTGTGAACCTTAAACCACAAGGAAGAATGCACTCAAAAAATAAGGGCGAGAGAGAGAGAGAGAAAGAGGGAGAGCGTCAATCCTGATCTGATTATGGTTTGTGGAGCTGAAGGAGATCTTGTCCTCCACTCAGAGCAGGACTCCGCACACTTAAATATACCCCAGCATGAAAACCAAATCAAACTCTGCACCCTCAATTATACCCCAGCAGGAAAACCAATCGAAATCCACACACACACAATTATACCCTTGCAGGAAAACCAATCAATCAAACTCTGCACACTCAGTTAGACCCTTACGAGACAACCAATGAAACTCCGCACACAATTAGACCCTTACGAGACAACCAATCAAATTCCACACACTCATAAACTAGAGATGTCCTTTACAGGATGGTTTAAATACTGGCTGTGTGAGCGACCGAGTGATTGTGATCAACAGAGATACACTGATATGGAGAGCTGCATGACCCCCAAAACGGAACAATTGAAGACAGGGCATGGATATAGGCGGTGCCCTGTCCCTCCCCTCTACCACCACAACCCCCACCCCTCGTGATCTGAAATCCACTTTGCCCACTAGTGCACAACAATGCAGATTATATGTTCCAGCTAGCATCGGCGTTTCAATGGAAATGTGCTGTGACGCGGCCACTGAGGAAGCAGCCCGGCGTTGGGTGTGTGTGTGTGTGTGTGTGTGTCCACACGTGCCAACTCACTGGTTGAAGAGCACCCTGGAGCGCACAATGAACTTGAAGATGTACTCCAGAGCCTTCATGGCCTTCAGCAGTTGTTCTGTGAGCTTCTCCGCGTCATCCACGTAGTTCTTCAGAACCTTGGTGAGCTTCCTGTCGGGGAGACCGTGAAAAGATTGCCATGAAAAAGATGAGTGGAACTGGCTTGGAGGTCCAGATTTGAAGACCACTGCTGTAGAGAATTCATCAGTTTTGGGAAGGAAAATGCCTATACGAACGCCAGCGGGCATTTCATGTCAATATCCATCATTAAGTGTGATGATATTACATGCGCTTCAGTTACTAAACATTTACATAGAAGTGGTTAATGCTTAAATGAAAGAATATTAAAATAATAGTGTTAATACAAAGAAAGAGATGCAACATTTCCTTTGTTATTAACTCAGGATTTGCTGTCGACTTGTGCTGCCCTGGATTGGAGCAAAGACAATGTATTTTTTTTTTTTACCCTAGTAAATTGTGAACGTATTCTCATTTACAGCACAGACATAGGAGCAATTAGATTTCACAGCCATAACCCGTACTGCAGTGGGCTAAATCTTACACGCACAAAGCATTTTCCAATAGTCTTGAATCTAGTTCAAACCAAAGGTAAATAATTGTAAAGAACTAAAAGGCTTAAAACAAATACAAGTGAGATTAAATAAAGTTCTAATATGAAACTCAATATTACATTTTATATACATCAACGATAACTTTAATGTAACAACACCTAGTTTGTTTGTTTATCTATTCCTTGAGGTGATTATTCGGTGATACTTAATAAGTAGGTTTTGGTCACTAAATACCAGAATATTGTGACCATTATGACTAATACTATTCTGTTTATATATATATACTGTTTTATACTGCCTGGGCGTCCTCCAATGAATTTATAGAGGTTTTGATGTATGGCCTGCTGACAGACACAGCTGGTATTTTATGACTGTGACAGAAGGAAGAGAGATGGATTAAGATCTCAACTGATAATCTGACTTGCTTAGGGACTGTTTTAAAAAAATTATGTTAAATGTGGTTTGCCAGCAGGTTGACTCATTGAGCATTTCAGAATAGGTTACACATGAAAATAAAGAAATAAAAACCATATATATATATATATGCACACACGTATACGCACATACACACACACACACACAGTGTTATTGCTTTTACAGTGCAATACAAGGATTCAAAGTTGAATAAAATGTAACTGCTTCTGACATGGTACAGGCGTATGTGTTCATTAAAGCCAGTGTGTAGATCTGTTGTTTCTGCCTACTGCTCAAATAAAAACGGTATTACTAATTACATTTACACAGTCTCAGAACGCCCGGCACCAAGTGAGAAGCCACCAATAGCCGTGACGTTTCCTAACCAGCCATAAAACGTACATGACTCTCTAAAGAACGGGGCGGAACCAGAATGGGGCAACAATCCTCTTTCCGAATGCATCAGTCGGTTAATGGTGTGACAACTGAGAATGTGGACATCAGCTGGTTTTATTCATCTGCAGCCATGTTGGTCAATAAATATGCAGTCACCTCCTTAGGCTGGTAAACCTCACACCAAGCTTTATTCAGCCATCTTATACCCTTTGTTTCATCTAATTTATGTACTCCTTACCAACGGTTCTGAGCTATTTGTGTAAATGCCTACTAGCAAGTTCTCAGTGCCTGTTGAGGCACATCAACAGGATCCTCATTATTAGAGAATTGAACTTGCAGCAATAGTTGGATTTTGGTAATTGTGGCAATTTATTTCAATACTGTTGGGTAATGAGCTAGATCTTATACTCCAATGCAGTGACTTCCGATACACAAATAGCTTCTCTTACTCGTTTGCGGCAAAACTGATTGGATCTTTTGGCCGAACTAGAGAAACTTCTGGTGGAAGAAGTGCCAAAGGCAGCATTAAACCAAATAGTCGCTAGCCTAATTCACCAATTTCTTGTTGCACATCCACCACTTCAGACCAATGACTCCGAGAAGTCCTTAAACTCCACAGAGTAACAGAGTTACTAGAACATGCACTGGCGTTTGTTGTGTACAACAAAAGGCTAATAGACCAAGGCCATGAAATGCATTCCTCCTGGGAAGGGAAACATTTAGCTTGATAAAATGGGTAATTATATAGTTGAGTTGAATTTGTTTATATTGACTGACAACATCAACTGCTCACAGCAATTGGTATTCCAGTCCAGTCATTTATTTAGTAAAATGAGACGAGAGGCCTCAGCCTTGAATGGCGACAAGCCCCAAGAATTCAGGACAAAGGACTAATTTTCCCCATCATAACCCAGCCTATTATATTAATCTGGTTAGAACATTTGACATATTATTCATTTAAAAGTCCCAAGCATTGGCACACCAGCAGATTGACCGGTGCATCAGAGAAGACCAAAGACAAAAGTTAAACAAAAAACTACACACTGGCCAGATCAAACATAGACTTATTAAACATGAAGTGTGTGAATAAAAGGAGCAATCAAAAAATAAACAGTTGGATTACTAAAGCCGAAATTTTTTTCTTTTGTATTGTCAACCCCCGATTTATCCTGGATTTCATACACGGCATGCCGTGAACAGAACCTGCTGTTGAAAAGACGTGAAGCTTTCTGGATCTTCACCTAACAGACCTCAGCCAACCAAGGGCTTGAATGATGAGATGTACCAGTTTAGGATTACTTTGAAGGCATCACCTTATTATAATTTATTGTTGTGTGTGTTTTTCGGAATTTTGTATGTGTGTGCACAAAAACTTTCTTTAACCTTTTTTTTGCTTTAATCTCTGCTCTCTTTTTTTGCTCTTGTCTAGATTTTAGGAGACTGCTTTTTAAGCCCCAACTAGAGTTTCACGGGATATTTAAAAGAATACCATCGGGCAGTGTTTTTCATATGACGCCATTACGTGATGATGTCTGACGAGTGTCTGATGTGAGACCTAATTGATGTGAGACCCTAACCTCTTTTGTTAGAGGTCTAGTTACATAACCAGTTGTAGGCCCTCGTATTGCAACGGATGTGGACAGTGTGCAGGAGGATTCTTTGTTCAACATTTTATTCATTTACCGGACTTTATCTAAAGTAAAATATGGGAGCATATTTGGTTAAGTGCCTTGCTCAAGGGCAAAGCCTATTAGATCTACCAAACTTTTGTTTACCGGCCCAACTCCCCTCAACTATTGGGCCATCAGTCACCCAATTAATTATTAATTATCGACACTCACGTGTAAGCCAGAGTTGCGCTGAAATGCTTCCGTATGTATGTCTCGAGGACAGGGTTAAAGTGTTGAAACTTTCTATCAGCGATGAGACCAATTATGAATACCTGCCAAGAAACCAACAAAGTAATTAACACACAACACATTCATTAAAACTTAACACATGTTCATTAAAATATAACACATTCGCTGGTCGCCGAGAGCCTGGAGAAAACAAGCATTTCCCTTTCTCATTTGAAACAGGAAAGAGGGGACATAAATGAGATTGCAAAAAATGAAGTCATTTTCTCTGTTATCCCTCCTACAGATTGTCCAAGACACAACACAACGACTTTTTGTTGTTTAACTATAGGTTAGTCGCTCAAATGGTAATTACCATGGTAGGTTATTACAAACCAAATATACGTTGCAGATAAAGGCCTTGAGCATTAAGATGCACCAGCAGTTCAAACAATGGCACAGAAGACATTGGGACAATTATTCACTAATATATAGCTCCACTTAAATGGAAAATTAGAGTAGAGTACCTGGTTTAGTTCCTGAGAGATTATTAAAGCACGAGGAGGGCTTTTCGAATATAGGACGAATCTATACGTGGTCAATGTACTTTCTTTGGGGGTGTAATATTAAATTAATTATTCACTAAGAGTTTTTATAGTGCTATAAAAATGAATAACTTAAATCCATGTTATGTAATAAGTGTTAAAACGCAATGCCTCGTATATCTAGGAACGTGCGGGAGTCTTTATGAAAGGTATGGTTTGAATACTAAAGGTCAACAAGCAGGCATGACATGACTTTCTACTGATTTGATTGTGTCTGTAACTAGTTTAGAACGGCAATAAGGCATGGAGGGGGTTTGCGGGACATTGCCAAGGTACCACGCCCAACCAGGCAATATGTCAGTATAGCACATGCTACAAGTATGTGGCAACAACACAAAGTGTCGACCGCAACCTTCTGACAGGAGGCAGGTCAGTGTCCCGACAGGTACCAACAGCTCGCATTCCTTTAGTGTCAGTGGTTGTACTCAGCAAACACAAGACTGTACAAAACGCTGTGAGACAAACTGAAGCCATTTCCTTGGGTAGTGAAGAAAGAACCGGCACTCACCAGGGCATCAAAGACAAGGGTATCGAATGTGTCGCTGTCAGAGTTCTCCATCATGATGTTGAACAGGGCATCGAGGGTGTCCTGAAGAAACTACGACCAGAGATAAACCAAGCGTTACAACACAACCGGGACAGTCACAAATGGCACCCTAGCCCTTATGGGACCCCATCAAAAACCTCACATATGCAGGGAACAGGGTGCTGTTGAACACGCAGGCGATGGCATTGGTTCGTATGTCTGAGTAAATGAGAATTGGAGCTTTCACATTCCAAAACTCAGCGTTTGTGTTCGACTCTTGTTTCATAACCCAATAAGTTCTCCACTTGGTGGGACCGTTTTCTTCTTAATGCTGGGACATTTGTAAATCTAATTACTACAGTGGGATGCACTCGCAGATGAAACCTAATGGTTTTGAAAGGTCATTTGGGGTTCAGCAGAATGGTTTGCCAAAGAATATCGGCAAACACAATTTAAATGTCAGTAACGTAGTGATGAAATCTAGAACAAAACCCTTCCATCTTTCAGATCACAGTATATTTATTATTGTTCAATAAGTATATTCACCAAAAACATTTGTCACAATCATTCCCATTGCTATACTTTCATCAAAGTCATCAGAAACTGTTAAGAGGTGGTCCATGATTTATGTATAAATAATTTAGGTGTAAATTAGGAGAATAAAGGCAATGCATTTACTCTAAACATGCTCCTAGACCAAGTACAGGGTTGCCCATTTATCCTGTCCTTTGTTTGTAAAAGTGTTTGGGTGTAAAACAAGATTGTGTTTCTATTCATCGTTGTTGTTTTACCATGGTTATAAGCACACAAATTAAAAAGTTATTCTATGACTTTATAATATGAATACAAAAACTATGATTTGCTATCGTTTAAAGAATCTATGCCAGCATTTCTGAAGTGTTTCATGAGGTCTATCTTGACTCGCAACAATTATTTAATTGTATTAGCACCCCAGCATAGCTTGGCTGGAGTAATGATTAAACAATTAAACTTTCACCTTTTCTTTTTTTTGCCGATTTCCATTGGAAAATGTACTTAAAATATCTGATACATTGCACCTCTGTATTTCAGTCAGAGCTTAATAGCCTTCAATGTAATTACAACAAATCATTACTATGAACATAGTCCATCTCGTCCAGGGAATTTCAATGCATTGTTTTGTGACCCGTCGTCTGCAAAGCGCTGACCAAATAATGACTTTGCCGGTGCACGAACAGGGACTGTGTACGTCTGACACTTCGAATTAAAAACAAGTCCAGCACATAAAGGACATTGTCATCGCCGTCATTCGAGTGCGTTCGTCAGCGAGAGACGGCCAAGGACATTTCGCCGACAGACTCAGCGGCTAACGTCACCGCTAAATGGACATGTTCCCGCGCGCAAAAACACACTTTTGTTGGAATAACATTAACAGGTAGAGCCTGGGGGAGAAGTGAGTGGATGAGAGCGACACAAAATGTTATGACGGCTAATGTCAGGCTTTTTCGAGGGCAACACGACGGCCACTCAGGATGAACCAAAATGTCCGGGACCTGGGTTCTCCATCCAATGAGATCACAGGACAGACAGGCAAGAGAGAAATGGAGGACAGGGAGAGATGTATGAATGGTGGAGATACAGCAAGACAACGCCAGGCGAGCAGAGATAAAAGAGAAGACCCACAGAGCCATTTCCCTCCTTGTTATCAGCGCTACCTGAGGCTACATTAAAAGCCCAAGTACCCCATTCCCCCATCAGGGGAGGCCCCTCTCCACTACAACGGGTCACTGTTAAGGGGCAAGTGGAAACAGATGGAAATATGTACAGAAGCCTGGTCGACAGAACAGTCAACAGCCACACCAGTCGCTTGCCTCTGCACATCTGCCTACGTTATCACCGCAGACAAGATCCGACAGGCCGAGACAAACATCAGCGTGGCCGCGGGACCGTACCTAATCCCCTCTACGGTGCACTACTTTGGAGTGCCGCGCGTGGACAAAGAAGTGCTGGAACCTGGGAGCGGGTTGCCAATTGGAACACGGAGCAGGTACGCACATGATGTGGAAAGATTTGGCCCGTTCAAAACAGAGCGTTGGAGGACTGCATTACAGTCATGATCCTGAACACTAAATCAGACGACAAGCTCATGGCGGGGAACAGGATTCTAATTGCAAGAGACGTCAATGGCCAAAATGTTTTTAAGGCTGACGAAAGACGAGGTTGATTAGCAAAGCATGACGCCCCTTGTTTTACAGACAACTACACTTACTGGATAATGCTTGAGATCCACACCAGTCATCTTTATTTTCCAAAGTGCTTTAAGTCCCGACAGATGAAGGTTCTGACAGATTGACGCAGAACAGTAACCATTTTCCATCGGCCAGACGGATTTCGGGATCAATAAATTAGTCCGGTCAGTATTTAATGGATGTGCCAGTCATCCATCCAAGTAACTTAACTGAGATCACATTGTCCACCACTGTGACTACAAATCCATATTTAGAAAGAAAAGTGGTGAAAGAGGCGGGGCCAGTGTGACTTCAGACACAATGACGTGAGGCCGGGCTGGGAAAAGGAGTCATTCAAATTCATTTTACCTGACTAGAGACTTTAAGAAATACAGTGTAATACCACACACACACACAGGACTGAATTGACGTGGGCTACTCTGACTCAGACATGGCTACCCCAAAGACTTGATCAATAAAAGCAATAGGCCATGGAAACGAGTAGAGGCACTGACTGAAGTCTGAGAGGCAATTATATTCCACAAACAAACTGACTCATCCAAACGGTTTCTCCACAGTTGACTTCTGACAAAGGTTTGCTGATGTCTACAGATCACAGCCCCACCCCTCCACCCCCCCTCGGGAAAAAGCGGTTAGATGTTTCCCAGATGTGCCTGTGGGCTTCCTAATGACAGGCCAAATACAAAGGCTTCATTGGATGTAACCCTCATAATACCATAATCAAAAACTCACCAACTGCGCAGCAAAATTAAGCAGAAAATTGGCAATTGTGAACAGGGAGGTTTGTTGTTATAAGTGGAGCTCCAGAACAGAGTGAGGGCCAAAACACAGTGAGGGCCAAAACACAGTGAGGGCCAAAACACAGTGAGGGCCAAAACACAGTGAGGGCCAAAACACAGTGAGGGCCAAACACAGCACTCGCCGTCCCGGTAAAAAGAAAAGAAAGAAATGACCCAGCACCTCCTAGGAGTAAACATTTCTAATGTGGGAAATGCAGAACCTCCTGACCGTCCGTGGCGAAAATAAATAAATAATACTCTTTGGCCTCAATCCCCTTGGTACAGAAAGCACTTATTATATCATTAGGGAAAAGGCATTTCCATTTATCCTACAACACCTCCAGTGTCTCTGGGCTTTTGTGATCCATGCCCTGTTCTGCTTCGGGCCTACCAGCATAACCAACACGTCTTGAAAGAGGAATTCAAAATATCCGGGTGGTCAGTAGCCTCATACAAGCTCGTTGCGAGCACATATATCCTGGCAGCTGCGATGAAATTTAAACCAACCCAACGGCCTGTAAGCCGTGAATTACCTCAGTGAAATCAATAGACAGCTTTGAAAGGCAAAGCTGGGAGTTGGACCGGACTCACGTCACAGCACGAAAAATGACAGATGCACAAACGTATAGGCATGAGTGGTACTTCCACTGACTTGACATAAAACAGGCTCAAGGCAGAGATTTAGTTAAAGAAATGCATTTAGCATATTGATTATCTGACACACTCCTCTTGGTTGGGAAACAATACGCAGTTTGGTCAAATTTAATTTGCATATTCATTCATGGCTAATGTTTCCCCGTTTTGCCGACTCACGGTGTGGCAAATACGTATTACAAATGTACTGCAGCCATTTCTTAGGGATCAGTGCAATTATTTGATTTCTGTCTGTATCCATTTGTTTGGACTCTGTAATTTAATCGCCATTCCCCGGGTCTCAGATTTTACAGGCCCATTCGAAAACAAAACATCCCTTCCGGCAACGGCTTTGCAGCTATCAGGCAAAGAGCCGCCTCCACGTAGCACAACGGTGGTCGAATTATTCCAGTGGCCTAATTGCCCTGCCCCTCGCACGAGACCGTGGCAAAGCCCTCCGCGGGACTCACTGGGGCTGAACGGACCACGAGTGGAAACCCAGTGCGTTACTATGGTAATCACTTCCCTGTAGTGGGTCTAACAGGTCCAGCTGTGGATGTACTTGTCCTAGCAACAACAGCCTCATGGGAGAAGGCACCCAGAGGACGGGCATTTCCCAGCTCCATCAGCCATCCCTCACACCCCCTTCTGTCCCTCCGTTTTGGCTCCCTCTCTCTTACATCACTCCCTCCATCCAACCTCTCACACCGACTGATTCATTCACCTCACACGGAGGACTTGAATGCCCGCCTTAAATTTCCACTGTCGCCAGGGAAAATAAGGAGTGTCACACGCGCGACCCCGCCCATCGGTGCCTCACGAGCAACCGTTCTACAGGAATAAAACAACGTAACCCTGGAATAACCTGACCTAAGACCTGTGATGAGGGACATCATCTCTCCAACTGGGGAAGAAGCAGCTTTGTGAAAGGACGATTGGTAAAGATCAGTGCAATTATTTAATGTGTCCAGGTGTGTCCAGGTGTGCCCAGGTGTCATCAGGTGTCCCCAGGTGTCATCAGGTGTCATCAGGTGTCCCCAGGTGTCCCCAGGAGGCTACATTAGGCTAGTCCCACAGTTCTCATCAAACCCATACATTATTCACAAGATGCTAATGTGACTGGCCAGGGAGAAAGACCACCAAACAGCGGTGCTGAGAACGGTTTACAGTGATCAAGAGTGAGCTGTGAAGGTTAAAGTAGTACAGAGCCCCAGCTGGCCTTCGTCCTGAACGTCTTACGTTGGTGCCTTCCTGGCTGGGTCTTCCCCAGCTTCCCTGGGTACAAAAAGACTCTCACCTTGACAACCTCTCCTCCTTCAACCTTCATCAGCTGTCTAAGGTTCTGCTGAAGCAGGCTGGTGTTGGACCGCCACTTCAGCAGGCCCAAGAGGTCCACTGTGGGAGAGATCAGAGAAATGTTATTTAAACTTTATCGCCAGGCCCGTGAAGACAAAAACACTCTAGCTTTTTTTCAGATTTACATAGCTAGATGGACAAGGTCAGTTCATTGTAGCTACATCTATAAAATGCAGATCTACATTGCTACAGCGAGAACATGTACATTTTGCTCAGTTGTATCTATAGTACGGCAGTGCTACATACTTTCATCCTATAATACAAACCTTGCAGATGGAACAGAAGGAAACTAGATTACTGTTATGTTTCAGTAGAGCTCAACAGGTGTTCCACAGTATCATTAATTTACTCCTGCTTTAATGTCAAATCTGCTATCAGAAATTACATCTATTAATATTATACAAGCCATTTAGTCCCAAAGAATACTGTAACTAATCCCCATTACAAAAGAAGTGTCAAAATCTGTTCCATTAGATCCCTTAAATGTAAGCTAGGATGAATGGATGCATAAGACGATGAGAAGATCAATGGCAAAGGGCTAATCATGTCTGAAGATGGCTGAAGTACTGCAGCAGAGAGACACAGAGCGCGAGACACACAGAGCGCGAGACACACAGAGCGCGAGACACACAGAGCGCGAGACACACAGAGCGCGAGACACACAGAGCGCGAGACACACAGAGCGCGAGACACACAGAGCGCGAGACACACAGAGCGCGAGACACACAGAGCGCGAGACACACAGAGCGCGAGACACAGTAAAAGAGACAGAAAGATGGGTGGGAAAGAGAGACCAGAGGAAAAAACAGGGAGACGGACCAGGGTGAGAAAGAAGGAGACAGGCAAACAGGACAAGGATTAGAACGGTGAATATTCCAAACATGATTATAGAGTCAATAATTGTACTGAATGTACTCAATATCAAGTCAAATAAGTAGTGAACTGAAGTGCATACTCCACTCTAAACGGAAAGGACACTCATCCCATGAAAACGGTCCATCCTCGGCTGAAATGTACTGCAGTGGGCAAAGCTCGGCCAAGACTTGTGATCAAAGCACATGACGTCTTCACAGGAAACGTGCTGATCAAGTGCATGTCAGCGCATCACTTCCTGGCATCGGTGTGGCCTGGTTGCACCAGCAAGCACGGTCGTGGTCGTCGAGCCGGTGAGCGTGTCTGTTCCCACAATGTGCTTCAGCCTTCAGGTTGGGGAACCCAAAGTCTGGTTTAACCTATCCAGTAGCTGTCTCCGTTTCTGTTCCCACAATGTGCTTCAGCCTTCAGGTTGGGGAACCCATAGTCTGGTTTAACCTATCCAGTAGCTGTCTCCGTTTCTGTTCCCACAATGTGCTTCAGCCTTCAGGTTGGGGAACCCATAGTCTGGTTTAACCTATCCATTAGCTGTCTCCGTGTCTGTTCCCACAATGTGCTTCAGCCTTCAGGTTGGGGAACCCATAGTCTGGTTTAAACTATCCATTAGCGGTCTCCGTGTCTGTTCCCACAATGTGCTTCAGCCTTCAGGTTGGGGAACCCATAGTCTGGTTTAACCTATCCATTAGCTGTCTCCGTGTCTGTTCCCACAATGTGCTTCAGCCTTCAGGTTGGGGAACTCATAGTCTGGTTTAACCTATCCAGTAGCTGTCTCCGTTTCTGTTCACAGACACCAATCATGCCTCCTGATGCTTAGGTGCCCGTCTTGGGTAGCAACAGCCAACCAGGTTTCAGTTGTTGGGTTTAACAGCCAATCAGGTTCCGGTCATCTGGTGAATTTATTTAAATGGGTCCAAGCAGATGATGTTGACAGTGGAGGAGCAGCGAACTCTTTTCCCACGTTTCAAACAAGGAGTGGAGAAGCCGTTCAGCATCAAAGCTTAGATGCCAGTTTATTAATTAATTCATCAACCGTAAACGGATGTTAGGTAACCAGTGTTACCGTATTTTATCTTTTGCTCTGTAACCGCTGCTCGACCTCATCAGGGTTTTGTGTCACCAAGTCTCATCACTGCAGTGCAAAAGCCTTGGGAAAAGAAGACCCACAATCCACTTCACCAGGGCCCTCAGGCATGTGCTGGGCTGAAGGCCACACAACTTCATCGTAATTAAAGGAGCATTTCATCTTTGGCGTGGGCAGATTGGGGACTCTGGAAGTCCATAGGGAAAAATGTTTTGTGTTATTCTCTGACCCGGGGACAAGCGATTAATAGTAGCACTAATAACACTGCCACATAGATAGTAAATCACTCAAATAGGTGGATGTGTCCGGTTGAATGGGTGGATGTGTCCAGTTGAATGGGTGGATGTGTCCGGTTGAATGGGTGGATGTGTCCGGTTGAATGGGTGGATGTGTCC
>JACXGK010000903.1:0-31432 GCA_016801125.1 Novumbra hubbsi
TAGTGAGTTGGAGTCTGGCAACCACGTCTTTGGGGGCATGTAGTGAGTTGGAGTCTGGCAACCACGTCTTTGGGGGCATGTAGTGAGTTGGAGTCTGGCAACCACGTCTTTGGGGGCATGTAGTGAGTTGGAGTCTGGCAACCACGTCTTTGGGGGCATGTAGTGAGTTGGAGTCTGGCAACCACGTCTTTGGGGGCATGTAGTGAGTTGTAGTGAACTCTGTGTTTATCAACACATGGAGTATGTGTGACATTGCAGCCGGCAACAGTTGACTGATGACTATCTTGTTGTATACCATAGATTAATGATAATACAGCTTTAAATCTCCTAAACACATATTTAAAATGTGATTTAAAAACCTACTCACACTTAATACAAATTATTTTTTTAATTAATAATGATCGACTGTTTATGTATATGTATGTCACATCTTTAGAGAATTGTTTCTAAGCCTATTGTGGGACTTTTAATTTGAAATGTGCGAAAAAGTCTCCAGCCCGGAAATACGTTCAAATTCTTAGTGTTGGCGTTGAGAATTGGATTAGATTAGCGTCATGCATGCAACATTTGAGATTCGACATCAACCTCACGATTTCCGAAATTCATATTTTACTTCAAAATACAGGTATGGAGTAAAAAGCTATATACATTATAAGAAATCAAACATTTTGCATAGTGTATATTGGGGAAATATATTTTCAAATTCCATGTGAGACAAATATTAACTAAAAATAATAATACTAAACACCTTACATAATACTTTGTAATATTTCATATTGGGGCACATTGCGACGTTAGAACTTAAGTCAATTGTTGTAGAGAATATGTTTAATATGTAAAAACCTTATGTTTTGTTAATTTACAGGAATTGTGTTATAAATCCAACTACACAATATTCTCCACCTCACCTTGAAGTATGAAACACAAGGGATACTTTTCTCCTAATAGAACAAAAACAATTTGATAGGTTGCAGTGAATGGAAATACTCCAGAGAGTGGGTAGAGTTAGAATAAGGTTTCAAATCATATAGCATTGTGTCTTTAAACCCCAATGCAACACACTTTAAGTATACATGAAATACATATTGCCTCATACTTAAAAACTTAGCAAATGTGTGAATGTGTGTAAGATACTGCTCGGGAAAATGTGTAGATGTGTAGCTTCATACATAGTATACAATTTGCCAATACATTTGTTAATTCTACACTCAATGAAAAGAAGATTTTGTTTTTTTAGAGAACGTCCTTATTGTCCAGTGGCTCATATTATTGGCACTTTCATTGAGTTATATGGTTCACTTTTACACTGGCTCTTCAACTGTCCTCTTTGACTATACATCATGATATCTGCATTATTAATTTGTTCTGTAGAATTGATCAACAAGCTTTACTTTTCTGTAGCCTTTACCGGAAATCTTTACCACCATTTTTATTTTACAGAGTTTATTAGCACACAAAATTACTTTTGCAAGCTCGTATGATACAGACGTCAAAATCCCCCATTGGGAATTTGAATATTTTCCATCACGCTTCAAAAACATCTCAATATTGTCATAATTAAACACTTTAATAGCTGCATTCACAAACACTTAGGACATATCACTATTAATTTGCACAGATACTGTATTTGTGTGATACACTAGCCTTTCTTTGTCCTAATTGCATTCAAAAACTGCTCTACCGAACTCTGTGCATGATCCTTACATATAAGTGCAACAGAGGCATAGTTCTTTGGCAAATACTAATTTATTCGAGTAAAATCTTTTTTTTGTTGACTACACATTTAATCACATTTTGTCCCAGAATGGTGCATTGTGCTAGGTCATAACACACCAGAGTCAGATGCCCCACTAGGTAAAACAAATATCCAGTTTTTGAGCTATGACGCCATGTATGGTATATTTCAGTGTGTTGAATGGGGTTTTAAAGAGGAGATGTTGCTGGATGTAGCACACAATGCCCCATGATTCCCTATATGCCCTCATGCCCTCATTCTGACTATATACTCTTCTTAGTATTTTTTGTACTGTGCATTATTTATTCCATATTCACTGATTCGCAATGGTTGCCTTTTCTACCTTTTACCAAAGTTTTTTAAGCTTTCTTTTGGAAATGTCTATCGAATAGGAACATTAATGAATACTTGTTCATTTTTATATAAGTATATTTTCTTAAACAATTGGTAAATTTAGTTTCTGACACTTTTCAACTAAAACGTTGGCCACTCTTATTTTGAAATATGTTTTATTATTGTGACCCGGTAGTGCTTTTGTAATGTTGCTCACCAGACATAGGAAATGTGTTGAGGCGTTAGTCGTCTCTTTGACTGTTTAATTTAAGTTATTTGTTTTAGTTTGGCAAAAACGGTATCCAGGTGTATCGTGATCCACACTTTTAGATTATTTAATTCTGTTAGTTGTTGGCAAGCATTAGCCAGCTATCTAATCACCTAATTTCCTAGTTCGGGACCATGGTTTTTTTCACGTGTAATGCATGTGGTGAGTCGCTGAAGAAAGCCCAAGTCGATAAACATGTAAACATGTGCCGTGGGTGCGAGATTTTGTCTTGCATTGATTGCGGGAAAGACTTCTGGTAAGTGCTTTGGAATTTGCTCTCACTTGTGTACGGTGGCGGTCTAATGTGGTTGTTAACCTGATTAACGATGGGATTGAAATTGTGTTACCACAATGTTTTTTGAATTTAGCTCCCATTTACCTACGTCGCAGCTGCGGTCGGCCCACGCCAATATAGCCCAGTAGTCGTGAGGTTGAGTACAATAGTTGATATCAAGCACATGTAAATTAACAGGGGAAATGACTACAAGAATCACATCAAATGCATCACAGAGGATCAGAAGTATGGAGGAAAGGGCTTTGAGGCCAAATCCAAAAAAGGGGATGTCAAACAGCAACAGTGGATCCAAGTGAGTCCAAAACATTTCAGGCCATCTCTTGCTTTGTGTCTATTCTCTACGCGGATCTTAACAGTGTGCAGATGTGATGATTACCTGATTGTTTTTTCCATAGAGAATCCAAGATGCCATGAATAAGCCAGGAGTCAGTGCCAACCTGAAAGGCATACTATATCAAGTCAGTTCATATGACAACGTTCCACGAAAGAAGGCAAAGTTTCAGGTTGTTTGTCTTTTGTTTGTTTGGCAGCATATGATATGATAGTTATTTTGATCAGACATGGCTAGTTGCCAGACATGCTCATAATGCTTTGTCGTGCACATTACCTCATTAGAACTGGATGAAGAACAGTCTGAAGATCTACAATAACACACTGTATGACCAGGTTTGGGAAATCTTTTCAGCAGCAACCAGTAACGTGAGTATCTATAAGTATGTAAAAAACATAAAATTCGTTAATGGGGCATGTCACTGAGTTTAGCTAACTATTGACGTGATATAGCTACAGTGCAACTTCTGTGTTACATTGAACATGCTAGCACCAAAGAAAACATTTGTTCTTTTTACAAAAATAACTTGACGGTCTAGGTACTGTCTTTTTTATTTTATCTGGGAAAAGGTTGGTGTATGCCAAGGCCTAAGGGCTTGTATTTCTTTTATGTGCAAGTTATTTAAGCAAAATTCTGAGTAATACTAGTTTGGTTAGCATACACATTATAATTGTTATCAGCGAATTAATTTAGCAGTTGAAATATAGTCACTTTTGTATATAAAATAACATTGTATGATGTTGACTGGGTTTTGGTCTCTTTACAGGTTAGCAGACATTAACTAAAACGACTGATTAATTTCTCATTTGACGTTGTTTTAAATGCTGTTTCCATTTTAGACGTCTTCTAAAGAGACAGGCGATACAAAACCTGCGGTTGAAATGGACGCTAATGGGAGTTTGCCGTTGAGTGAGAACGGCACCTCGGCAGAACTGGAAACGGAGAAGAAGAAATTAAACAAGCGGGAACGCAAAGAAGCCAGGCAAAAGAAGGCTGGGAAGAAAGAAAAGAAATGTACCGAAACCGGTAGTGCAGAAGAGGAGGTTGCTGATCCAGGCCAACGGAAAGACAAGAAGAGGAAGAGGAGTTCCGATGAAGCAGAGCCAATTGGCCACGGCGCTGACGCGTCGACCAAGAAAGTCAAGAAAAGTAAAAAAGAGCATTCCGAAGGTAAGGGATAAGGTACAGAAACGTTTGCCTCCTTGTCAGGAATGAACGGCTGATCAATCTAGCAACGGGAAGGTTGGGCGGCACATCACGGCGCTTGTGTGTCATTGGTCTCCATGGTTGAGCTTTATTTTTCCTTGTTAAAATGTAGCTGCATTAGCTCTGTGGTTGATGGCTTGCGGGAAGATGCTTTGATCAGGGAATGTCGTTACGGTTGATCATGCGGCGGATGTGAACAGCTGACTAACAAACGGACAACCCACGTGCTTCTGTGTGGCGCACAGAAAATAGTGATTTTTGCGATCTCATTGAGGGGCTCAGGTAGTAGGCTAAAGCGCCCCTACTTCCCACGTCTATGAGCTTTAGCTTTGTGATACTTGGTGGAAATGACAGTATGCGTGTGCAGCTGTTTATTTGGTCATGTTCAGGTACCCAGTGTTGTTCCCGAGACCTTTAACCTTGTGGTGTGTCATGTTTTAACGTCCGTTATAGAATTTACGTGCTGGCCAACGGTATCCTTACTGCTATTAGCTACAGTCCTCAATCGGTTGGAGATTTTGGTTTCCATAGACTGTCATGTTTCTCCTCACCGAATTAAACAATGTTCAGTAAAGACTTTGGTCCTCAATATTTTTCCTTCATGGAGACTGTGATTTAGGTGATCCCTTTTCTTGAGCGAAGTATTTTGTCGTCACCAGATGACCAAAGCACAGAGGGCGTGGAGGATGAAGAGAACACAGAGGAGGACGTGGATGCTGGTGGAAAAGCCCCTTCCAAAGGTACCCATTTAAGGAATGTGCTTATTTTCCTTGAGTTTTCAGGGTGAGAAAATACTTAGGGTTGGTCCAAATTCTCCACAACAAAGTGGCTATTTGCACGCTCCTCGTTTGGATTTTGCAAATCTTGGGCTTTAGCTTTAAAAGGTTTTCAACTTGATGGGAGGTGTGCCGACTTGTGAACTATGACACGTGAAACATTTTATTCGCTTGAATCAAGCCACCAGGGGGCAGTGTCGACACGGCCCTCAGCGATTGAGTACTGAGATGAATGCGTGAATTAATAAAACCGTGACGGATTATCTGTCTAGTCGTGTAAAAAACGATCCTATCATTAAAAATGTCCTGATACCAATCTATTCATGGTCCGGTGATATGAAATACAGTACTGTACGTTTGTCTCCCAGGGAAATTCAACTGGAAGGGAACAATCAAGGCGGTCTTGAGACAGTCCCCCGACGAGGAAATTGCTGTGAAAAAGCTCAGGAAGAAAGTATGTTGATCTTAATCTGCCACTGGATTTTGTGGTACAATGTTGGCTTGGTCTGTTTATTACCTTTTTACATCTGTCCATTTGCAATTAAAAGGGCTAGAATAGAGCTATGTCATCTAACTATTGCTACAGTCATTAATGGCACCATTCCATTTCTTTGCAGGTTTTATCAGCCTACTACTTATTCAATGCAGAGGGAAATTTCAAATCGGAAGCGGACCTGCTAGCAGTTTTCAACAAGAAGCTCAAGGGCAACCCTAAGTTTAGAGTATTAAAGGACAAAGTTAGGCTAATAAAGTAAACACAAATTGTTCATCATTCCCACACAGTACAGTTCATCATGGTTGTTGTAATACCACAGTCTACCTTCTTCTGTGGTAATGCTTGCTATTTTATGCAATTGTTAAGATTAAATCGTCTTGGAATTTCCACTCTGTTTCTGTAGACCACTTTAATTCAAAAAATGTGGCGGACTCAAGTTAATTATGCATTAATGGATTAAAACAGCATTTAGTGCATCAATAAGAATGCATGCAGACATTAGTTCAACCTGTTACTTGAACTAATTGGTATGGACACTTAAAGATTTAAAGAATTTGCACACACAACAACTTTACTGATACCCATATTTGTCAAGCATTTTGTTTTAATTGCGTGTGTTCATGCCTGAGCAAAAACAATCACTGTTCACTGATGAGTCACCTTGCAGGATGACTAATCGCTTGTTAAATGGTAGGCCGTAGTGGGCCACTGGAAGGCTCATACATTTGACTAAGGCAGCTGAGGGAAGTGGGGATGCTTGCAGCCCCCTGGGAAAGGTGCACGTGCTCATCAATGGGAAACCCTACCTGCAACACCTCAGTGTTGGTGCACGTGGTCTTGACAACCCCCTGGGAAAGGTGCACGTGGTCTTGACAACCCCCTGGGAAAGGTGCACGTGGTCTTGACAACCCCCTGGGAAAGGTGCACGTGGTCTTGACAACCCCCTGGGGTTGCTCTTCTCCAAGAGACCGGACAGTTGTTGCGCAAGCTGGATCATCTCTCTCCAACCGCCTTGCTCGATGTTCCGAGGTCCGCTTTCTGGGCCAAGGAAGGGTGGTCGAGTTAAACCCCCCGGTCAGTGAGTCGGCACCACTGTGAGCGCGTGGCGCCATTCATGAACACGCTGGCCAGCCACCACCCGAGTAAGACCCAGCCATGTTTAACCACCACCCGAGTAAGACCCAGCCATGTTTAACCACCACCCGGGCACAGTGTCAGTGTCATGTTATGCCTTTATTGTGCCGTCTAAGTCCTGGATCAATAAGTCAGTTGTCTGATGACTTATGGGAGAAAACTGTCTTGTGAGCCTGGAGGTTTGGTACTGCCCATCCCTGGCTTAGGCCCGAGGTCGGAAGGCTAAAGGACTTATGTCAAGCTTTGTTTGCCTGCGCTGTTTGTGCTTAGATAGAGGAGCAAGAACAATTGAACATTTCATGCGCTTGGTGGATAATAATGGCCGGGGTGGTGGAGGACAGTGGTTCTCCTTCACAGATTCATTTCTGGGATTCGATGTGGACGGAGCGGGGGAGGGGAGGGGTGCACCTGAGGTGAATTTGACTCTCACGCGGGACGGGCTAATGCACATTCCTCGGCGCCCCGACCGGAGTTCACTTGGCGAGGTACACAGAAGCCCCATAGAATCAAGACATTGGTGTCAGCCGCAGGTGAAGTCCTAATGCTGTCCGATTTCCACCTCTCGAAAGAGCGGCCCGGTACCTGCGCATACACACACACACACACACACACACTCACTGGAAGATGCTGGAGGAAATCTCCCCAGCTTTATGAACCTCCTGCTAATCCCACCAAGTTTAACACTGATACTCATTCATCACTGTGCTTTCATGTAATTATATATTGCATACTTTGGGTATTAGGGAAGCTGTTACTCAAGTTTGAAAGCATTAAATGTGTGTTTTCTTGCCTGTGTTAGAGCTAAATTTTTCCCCCCATAGTAGACCCCACAGATTCCTCACAAACGGCGGGCAGCTCAACGCTGTTCCTGAAGACCTACCCTCTCTAGGAACTGATCTGATGTCTAGAAACAGGCCCAGCCACAAGTCTCTACATAAAAGTCCCTTTTGGGTAGTGTGATTTCCACTCAATTGTAATATTTTCGTGAAGTGACAAAGCTGAGGTTATACTGTCTAAATGCGTTGAGAACCAAACTGCTGAATTTGTTTTTGTTAATGACCTAGGAAGAACCTGGCACCCTGATTTAATATGAACATATGCAGCTCAACTGTGGAATCACCTAGAAGAATATTCAAGAATGACAAATGGAAAGCTTACGATGCTATAGTACTGTATTTCATTATTACTGTGCTGTTTGTAGTCGCTGTAGGCATGCCTCGTTTTAACATGCGCAATGCCAGGTGTAGGCTGGAGTGGCATGAAGCATGATGCCACTGGACTCTGGAGCACTGGAAATGTGTTCTTTGGAGTGATGATTCACGCTTCACTATCTGGCAGACTTATGGATGAATTTGGTTGTGGTGAATTTTAGGAGAACGCTACCTACCAGGATGCAGATACTGTAAAGTTTGGTGGAGGAGGGATAATGGTCTGGGGCTGTGTTTCACGGTTTGGGCTAGGCCTCATAGTTCCAGTGAAGGGTCATCTTGATGCTACAGGATACAAAGATGATGTTGGTTTGGAGGAAATCAAGTGGCCTACACAGAGCCATGACCTCAACCCCTTTGGACACCTTAGGGATGAATTGGAACAGCGATTGCAAACCAAGCCTTTTGGTCCAACTTCAGTGCCTGACCTCACAAATGCTGTCTTGGCTGAATGTGCACTCATTCCAACAGATAAATTCCAAAATCTTCTGGAAAGCCTCAAAGATAGGTGGCTGGTATAGTTGAAAATGGAAGGACAGGGAGGGAGGACAGAAAATCATTTCAAATGTGCATTTGAAACTAGTATTCATGTTTAAATGACGTGTGCTGTGTTAATGACGTAACACTAAAGACAACTCAGGCGTTTCCTTACCCATAAGCCAATAATATGTGACGGATTACCAAGTCAAACGTAAACTTATTTTGAAAGACAAAGCAAATAGGAAAGAAATGCCTTGCATAACAAGTTAGTTTCATGACTGACATGGAAGACGGAGTGCCAGAGGCTAGCCTCAAGTTGTGTTACAAAACAACAAGTTAGTTGCTGTCAATATTCAACCCATTTGACCCTCCTATCCTCTGGATTTCCCAGATGTCCTGCTCGTTTCTTTCCACTCTTATGGTCATAAATTCTAAATCTAGAGGCACCTTTTGTGAGACCTTGTGAAAATGCATCTGTTTCTCAACACAAACTTAACTTGGTAGACAGCATTGTTGTGCCTTGCTGTGGCGGGGAGAACGAAGGTTTCAAATGTAAAGCCCCGTCCTAAATGCTGGCTTTGTTTGAGATGATCAAAAACACAACACATCACGGATCAAGTGTGATCGACCTAAAAACAATAACGAATAGTAATTTATAATGCCAGTTACTTTGTACATCAGTCAGTTGCCATATGCAGTCCTTTTGGAATCAAAACACTTAGTGGGTGAAGTTGCAATTGCTGGCAAGACAGGCGGTTTCACAAATCAATGGAATGAATAAAAGAATCAAGTGTGCTTATTTAGGGCTACAGCAATGGTATTAGACTCGGTTGGGAGATAATTGACAACCATTGCACTGGATATTAGCACTAGAATATTGGCTTTTAAAAACAACATCCTTAAGGTGAATGTTCACCAGTTTTTAAATGTAGTCATGTTGTCTTTTTCTTGGCTTGCATACAGTCTCATATACCTGTTTTGTTATGTGTTTGTTGTAAACATTTCATACACTTTAAACCCTTAAGAACTTCTTTTTAGAACATATCTCTGCCACAGATTCTTTATTTGTATTTAATGTGTGTTGGAGCATTTGCATTATCCTTTGCAGAGGACAGGCTCAGCTAACAAGCAAATCCCCAAAACATTACGAAACATTTGTGGGAGAAATTACAATCCCAGACAAAATAATAAAGTTATATTTTGGGTTCTGATTGAGTACTTTGGTTGAATTAATTTCATGAGTTATTTATTTTCTTCAATTAATGAATGCTATGATTATTTTATAAATCCCAACTTGTAAAACATGTTTTATATCTAAAGTTAGTCAATTCCACTCCGATACAACTGCAGCTTTAAATTCGCGTCACTAGCAGATCAGGAAGCTACAGATAGCTGACTAGCTAGCCATAAACCAAGACAGGTAGCGTTATACGAAACATGCTTGATGATAGTGTACATTTACGAAATAGATTTAGGAAAGATGCAGAATTTCTTATGCAAGGGGTTTCAGCAGTTGACCGCAACGAAACGAGTAAGTTACAGTAGACGTTAAAAACAATTCCTGAAATGATTTCTGGCAGCTAGTAGCGTTTATAGCTAACCTAAGGAAGTGTCGGCTAATCAAGTCAAGAAATTATATCAGTAAATCATAACTGAATTGAAAGTATCCTTGTGTATCATATTGACTTTTCTGAAATTGTAATTGCCATTAATATAGCTAAGATTAGCTAACTTGCTTTTGTTTGTAAGTTGTCTGTAAAGATAACAAGATGATTAAAACAGTCTAACAGATGATTTTAACATTACGAAAAGATTAACAGTATTGCCAACGGAATTGTAGATGTTTTTTTTTTATTCAGCGTGCACCTTAAGTACCGGCTAATATACATTAGCCGACATTGTGCTATTATACAGGAGATTGAGTTAACAGATTTGACTACAGGAGAATAATTGTCTTCCTCGTTTAACTGGGCAAAGTGCCACTGATTCTTGATTGTTTTGACTGCGACAAAGCTGTGTCAGCACCGAAGAAACACGATAGTTTCAGACTATATAATCTACACTATACTAAAGGCTCGGCCTGGTGCTTGGGTAAACTGATATAGATAAAAGAAAAATAGTAAACTCAACATTGGCGGTTGAGTAGTCAAAGGTATTGTGTTACTGAGAATATTTTGTGAACAATTTAATGTATGTGTACTCTCTTAAAATTCATTATAAGAGGTTATTTGAACTGTCAGGTAGAAGATAACTGCAACTTTGCTGGTCTGATTTTCTCTAGAGAATTTTGTTCTTGTCCCAGGGCACTGAGTTCGTATCTCTGGAGGGGCCTCACAGCTAGACCGACTCAGCAGCCAACTGCTGTCTTTGATACTTTCAAGCAACTGCTAAATTATACAGATGAATAGGCTTTCCAAGAAGTAAACGTATAGCTTAATGGGCCGTAGGCCTTTTGTTTCCACCTAACATGTCTCAAACCTAAGCTTCGTTAAATCATTGCAACAAATCTCTGAACGGTACACTTTGCAACTAAATAATTGCACCCGATCAACTAGCCAATCAATAAAAATTTACTTAGTAGGTATGATTAAGACCCAAGACTCAGACTGCATTTAATTCAGTAAAACTATAGTTTATGTTAAGTACATTTATCTGAAATCTGTGATGGTATAGCATAACCAAGGCCTACTGCATTACCAGTGGTCATTTAATTTTTTCTCAAACTTGCAGGTCAAGACGAAAAAGATGTCAAACCACTTCCTCGTATCAACCGTCATTCCGTCTTCTGGATTGGGATGTCATCCTGGTTGACCTATTACTTTGACTTTTTCCAGGTCATCATGGAGAACGATGAGATCAAAAGGTGTTGTAGTGATGAGAAGATCTAGCATTTGTCCATAAGCCAATCTAGCTGTGTTGAAAAAGGGCTATAGAGTGTGTCGGTTTTGGCAGTAGGTCGTTTGTGTTTGTAGTCTAGAATAGATTCTGCTGAGAATACTTTTCTGCCGTCAAGAGGTGATTATTGTGATTGGGAAAGTTTCAAATATTGCGTTTATAATTTATTCTAGTTAAGAACTCTAATTCAGGATTTTCCGAAATATTCAATGTTCGCTAACACGCATTTTTCGATGACTATTTTATGTGAAACAAGAACTCCATTGATGTCAGTTGGTGGTTCATATGCTTTGTCTTATGTTGTTGTCCAGCTGGTGGTTCAACGTTGGTGTGGCCCTGCTGTTAATATGCCTGACTCTGGCCGCATTTTGCATCGTGTACCTGGAGTGGTTCCAGGGCATAAAGCACTACGACCAGGAGTACCCTGCCATCGCCCCGGTAACCACAGCAGCCTTCATAGCAGCATCAATCAGGTGCCTCTTTCAACTAGGTTTTGCACTCTTCCACACTCTCACAACTGACTTGGGCTGGTTTTCTAACCTGAACTGGGTTTTCTGGCTCTCTTGCGGACTCCTGTAGTACACAGGTTTCTTCACAAGTTTTATGAATTTTGTTAGTTTATGCAGATTATTCATCTCTTTTAGCTGGGTTTTGTAGAGAAATTACATTACTTGAGCTTCATGTCCTGTTAATAGCACGAAAGCTTTCTGGCTCGCAAATAAAACCGATTCAAGAAATGAATCTGTTGTCACAGTATCCTAGAAAAGGGATTAACGTTGGCAAATAAATAAATATATTCTGAACAATAGATTAAAGGAAACAAATACCTTAATCTCTGCCTTTTCGTTGAGTGCTTCAAATCCCCTCTGCCTTGAATTAGTTGTTTCTCAGTAAGACCTGTGTTAGGATCCTTGTCAATGTTGTCAAGTACCTCTCTTCGTTCTCTTCATTTAATGTTGTGTGGGAGCCTACTTGACCTTTGCAAAATGTACCATCAAGAGACCTAAACCATAAAACAAGGTTTACAATATACGTTATCGTTTAACATTTTAACACTGAACTCCCAGAGCATATGCTTAGACTTTTCAACAATTTGAGGCTGTTGCATGTTGACATTTCCAGTGTCTGTGTACAACAGGGATTTGCCCATAAACCAAACTTGCGTATTTAAATCAATTGCATATTGATTAAACTGTAGTTAAGGCTTTATTGTCTGTTAGCACCATCCCTTAACCTGTCCCTTTTGGTTTAACAGGAGATCTTACTGGCTGGCTCATCGTTGTTGTTAGCTCATTTGTGACAGTCAAACGCTCTCTGCCGGTCAACACAATGATATTAAGCCCATTGGTTCACAACGCACTGTAGCTATAAATCATGCCTGCCCAACCCTGTTCCTGGAGATCTACTGTCCTGTAGGTTTTTTTTTTTTCAACCCCATTTGTGACTAACCTGATTAAGCTTTTTATCCAGCTAATTATCAGGTGTGCTCAAGTTGGGGAGAAAACCGGCAGGACAGTAAATCTCAAGAAACCGGGTTGGGCATCATTGTCTGTCAAACGTAATATCCATTGATTTTAATAAGATTAATTATTGTATTAATATCCATTCCTCAAAAATCTATTGAAGAACGTTGTGTGCATTAGATTTTAGAACTCAAGATCTACAACAATTAACAGGAAGTGCTGTCATTTTAGATGTCTTTAAACTTGAGTTCATGAAAACCACCCCTCACAAGTCAACAATCTGTGTTATTACTCAGTTTTAATGTAATGTTTTGTTTCTTGTCCCCAGTTTTAATGTAGCACTTTGGCCTGTGTGGTCCTTTGTTACCCCTGTCATCCTGTTCACCCAGTTCATGGGAGTTGTCATGGTGATATCAATGCTTGGGTGAAATCTTACGGTAAGATCCCAAATCCCCGTCAAGATCAACGTGGTCTTATTAATCAGAGGTATAGTTCTACTGCGCAATAATCTTTATTGTTAACTGTTTAGTTAGTGTTTACAATCCAATACCTTTACTCCCATTTTGAGCTGATCTTGTAGATGCGTATGTACTCACTGTTATTTTCTTCACAGTAATAAAGGCTCAACAATGTGAATGACTACAGTTTGACTCACTTATGTTATTATGTTGATAATATTCCAAATATAACTTTGTTTTTACAAGAATATTGTTATGATCAATTACCAAAGCATTGTGTTTGATTTGTTTAGGTTTCTTTTTTTTTAATCTGTTTTATGAGTCAGGAAGTTGTTTTGCTATGAACAGTGTCTTACAATTTGTAAAATATTTAACTTTTTGTAAAATAAATGAAAATGTTTGCCAGACATGTTTTATTTTGTTGCCTAAAGGCCTAACCATCAGTCATTATAATGATCATACTTTATTTAATGTACTGTATTAACATTGTTTATTAGGACCAATTAATCATTTAGGTGAATAAACACTCATTGGGTGTGAAATAATCCCCAAAGGTTTTTGCGTTTTATCAGGATGACTTGTAGTATAGTTGTTTGAATAGTTTTTATGATTGCAGGCTTTATTCACACAATAGGCCTCAGCGTGTTGAAATGTGTGGTGGGATTTGAGCTTCCCTGTGCTATAAACCTTGTGTCCAAACAATATTAAACCCCAATTTATTAAGTTTGAATTTTGTAGGCCAATTTATTTCAAATTGATTATCAAAGACAAATTGATAAATTCAATAAACGGTATAAACCACATGTCTGTAGGAATTTTCACTAATGATGTGCAGTTTATCCATTTTTTTGTTTCTACGCGAGTCAATTCAGTTGTTAGTTTGTCCTGCTGGCTTTAATGAACTCAACAGAAGGGTTAATAAAACAAGATCATCTAACTCCTATGGATGGATTGCTGCAATACCCCCTATTAGTGAGACTGTGAAACATTTATACAGACAAGGATTTTCTAACAATTGAGAGGGAAAAAACAGACCCTTTGGTAAGAAACATGTTGACACTGTTACATAATGTGATGCCTGCGCCATGTATAATATTGGTTATTTGAAAGAATGTGCAATATTATTATCTGATATGTTCTATATCTATGCCAAAACAAGTTTTTTTTTTGTCAGAACATGTTCTACTTATTCTTTTGAAATTGCCATTTGCTTATGCGTGACAGAGTTAATATACGACTTTACTACCATATAAAATGCCTGAAATTCAAATTAGCTTCACCAAAACAGGTGCAGATTACTTTAAGATTATTAGTAACTTGGGAGGGTTCAACCTTCCCTAAAGATTAGAAACTTGGACTGGTTTGGTTTATGAGTCAGCCATATGAGTCCGTAGAAGGACTATTGATGCCCATGAGTCTGGAAGGAAATACAAAGCCATTTCCAAGACATTAAATGTACATCATTCCACTGTTGGGCTGATTCCAAATAGACAATACAACAACTGGAACGATGTGATATGCACAGGTGAGTCATATGTGGAGTTCCTTAGTCACAATGCCAGGCACCAGGTGTGGCGGGGAAAAAACACTGCCTTTGAACAGAAGAGCCTCAAACCATTGAGGCTGTTGTGTCATGGTTTGGGGCTGCTTTGCTGCCTAAGAATCGTGCCTACTCGTCATCATTGAGTCAACCTTGAATTCCACATTTAATTAAACACTGGGTCATTTTTAGGCTGTTTGTCAAAAAGCTGAAGCGGAACCCATCTCATGGATCTTGCAAAAGGACAATGTTCCAAAATACACAAGGAAAGCTACAAAAGTATTCCTCAAAAAGAAATACAGTGTTTTGGAATGGCTATGTCAAAGCCCAGAGAACAAACCCATCAAAATGCTGTGGGGGGAAGTGAGCATGCAAGGAAGGCCTAAAACATGACACACTGGAAGCAGTTCTTTAAAGAAGAGTGGGCAAAAAGGTGTTTAAAGTAAGAGCATGATAGACAGAAATGTCTAGATGAAGTAATTTTAGCCTAGTCTAAGTGTAATACAAATTATAACTGTCTAACACAAATACAAATGTGTGATCAAATATTTAAATTGCATATAGCAGTGTTTAAACTATTATGAAGTCAAAATATTTTATTAATGACAGTTGTCGACATACTGAGCCCCATGGCACGTTATAGCAAGTACTTCTTAAATGTATAAATAATATTATAGAACTGAGAGATATCTTAAAGGAAATTGTATTTCCTTATTTACCCCATTGTGATTAACTTACTCAAACATTAACATATACTGTTCTTTATGTAGTAATTTTATTTTACATGCTTATTCCATCTTTTTGTATTCTATTTCCTGCGAAACAACTAAGTATGACATTCGGACCTTGAATTTGACTGGTCTAATAAAGACATTGATCAGTCAAATTTATGACAATGTTTATTTACCTAACAGGTCAAACATTATGAATTAAACATTGACTAAAATAGGATAATTCTGGTTTTCTACACGTTAGATAATTGGCACAGGAAAGCAGCCACAAATTACTGCATGCAGGGTGATGGTAAAATTGGTAACCTAAAAGGTTATTTACAAGTTTCTGGTGATTGTTGCAGAGATCAAAATTGACGCTGTTTTGTCTGTATTGACACAGAAACACTTAACGATGATCTGTGAAGAATAAGTACATTTGGAAAGGAATAAAAAATGTGAAGACCAGGATTTGCAATCGAACGGTTTTCTTTTGGAATGCAATGGAAATGTGTTGTTTAAGTCTATAGTTATTGTAAATATTTTGTTAAACTTCAAATCGTTGAGGTCATCAACACTCGCGATAGTGAATGTGCAGACATTTGCATAAATCTCTAAATAGCAATACCTTTGGAAACGTTCAATTAAAAACCCTGAACAAAACTTTTCTTAAAATCAATTCAAACGAAGTACCTTTATTCTTTCGCATAATTAGAGTCTACAATCACATGAACGTTGAGTAAAGACAGTAGCCTATCGGAGGGAAATGTGGGGAATGTAACTGATTACTTGGTAATACATTGTTTATGGAATTGAATAAATAAAACAAATTAAGTGTGTGTCCCCGCCCCCAGTCAAAACCATTTCCTCGGCTACGTCCGATTAGAATCCATTCAGAAAGGTCAGATCAGATAACCACACCTTTAAAGCCTCTTGTGTATGTAATTTTCAATACACTCTACAGTGAATTCAGATAATTTGTAGACCGTAGTTGTAACTTACAAACAAATAAAGAGAATTCGGTGTCTGATGTAAAAGGTAGATACCACGGGGGTAAATCTAGGTCAGAGATTCCCCCAAAGGATATGGAAATATAATGGGCCCCATTGTTGAAACATTCTCACTGAAGATGAGTCTTCCTAGTTCAACAAAGCCATTTACAAAAAGGGCCTTTGTAATTTCTACCATTGAAATCCGATTCAGTATTTTTTACACTTTTGAAAAGCATAGTTAATAATAATGAGTGCCAGTAGCCTACCGGCTATTGCACTGACGCGTTTGCCTACGAGGGCATTTGGAGACTGGGGAGATCGCTTGACTCCACGCCTGCAGAACCTCGTCTTTTATCGTGTTACCTTTCTCTATGCCACGGGTTAACCCATTGAAATGAATTGAACATGAGACTTGGACAGAGATCGGTGCTAGTTGGCAACGACCACGGAATAAAGGACCATTATTTTTGGGGGATTATTTTTTTCTTTGTGTTATAGTGTACCTATAAGCAAAACAAGTGTTACGCAGGTCCAACCCAACAACGAATGGTGGTCACCGATGGTTGAAACTCAATCTGTTAATCTGAATTCACCCAATTAACGGGTATATAAGACCATATATTGTAAATGCAGCTAAACTGTCCCGGATGACAATTGGATATGTCAAACTAGCAATGTTTGTGCAGCTGGACACCGACTGAAAGCAAGTGAAACAATTAAGTCTTTGAACTGAAACAACATGCAGTTGGCACAATTCCTAATCCGTTTGCGTCTCCACCTAGTTGCAACAGGTAGAGCACTTTGCCTTCCACAAATGCCCTTATAGCGCAGTGTCGACATTTGCTCTACCTTTTGGACAGATATCGCCGCAATGGTTGAGCACGGTGGTCTTGATATTATGTGTTTAAATAAATCCTACTGTCACAGTTCCTCGACCTCCTCCTCCAGCTCAGAGCGAGAGAAGAAAATATTCACCAAGTTGACAGTCAGTTTGACTGAGGACTATCCGCAGAAGAATGCCGAAATTCTGAGCGGCCAGTACGGGACTAATTTGCTTTTGATCGGCATTGCTTTGATGCTGGCCATTGCGAACCACGGCGCGTCAGTGGAGGAAGAGTGCCTGCTGTCGTTTATCACGACCCTCATGATCCTCCAGTTGTTCTGGATGATGTGGTACATCGCCAAGAGGGACAGGCAGAGTGACATACAGGCAGAGAGGGATGTGCACGCTACTACCTGCTGGATAAGAGGTGAAGCGGTCATGTCTGGAAGATTAGGCCTTTCCATGCGTAAAAAGAAGCCACAGTTTTAACAGTCACGAGTAGGATAATTTACAGGCTTATTGCGCAGAATAATTCCAAGACGGTGTCGGTGTAGAATAGGTGTAGCCTAATTTCTGTTATAAAATGGCATCACATTCAATTCAGTGTCACGTACATTAAAGATTTTTATGTAACAGATGGGGCTTCTTTTAAATTGTACCTGTTTTTGTTTTACGAATACTTTTGCATATCTATTTAGATTTTTTTTGTTGCAGTGCAGCTCCATATTAACGATTCTTCCATTGAAATATAGGTGGTTTAACTCTTCTTGCACTCCTGTCATTGATCATGGATGCGTTCCGTATTGGATATTTTGTGGGATATCGATCTTGCGTATCGCCTGTTCTGGGGGTGTACCCTGTTATCCATGCAATTCACACAATAGCGCAGGTAAGACATAACCCCTTTTTACGTCGATTTGATAACGATTTTCGTTACGGTATGGCTTTTAAATAAATCCACCGTTATAAGTTATTGCTGAATTTATTGTCAAACACCAATATGACAAGAACTGTTTAAAACAGCGCTTCCTGTGCGTTTTCTTAATGTCTATTATGTCAGGAAAAAGTGTTATATTGTGGGTTCCCAAAAATACGACAGAGTGTTGTCATTTATTCTATTCAAATCTACAAATAGAAACTACTAACAAGAAACAGTTTACATCAGATGTATAGTATAGCCTTTTATATATCCTTTTACATCTAAAAAAAATATACCATTAATGGTATGTTGGCTGGTCGGTTTAAAAAAGGTAAATTTTAAAAAAGGTTAAGAAAGACCACATGTTTTAGATTTTAGTTTTGAAGTGTAATAGTAAACACTTGTCTGAATTGTCTGTATACCTACATAATCCTGCCTTTGTCCATGTTTTTGGAGTTTAACATGTCATGGCTGAGAGGTTGCTTGAAATGATCTCAAACACTGATCATTATAATTTTTCCATCACCAGAGACTGAATGTTTTTTAGACTTATATATTGCATTGCCATTATTATTAGTACCCATTTCACTCTGAGTTTTGTTTCAGGTGCATTTCATTTGGTTTCACATCAAGGACGTCATCAAGACCTTCACAACATTCGAAAGGTACCTGGTGAAATATAGGCCCAGCCATAGCCTTTAGGGAAACACTGAGTGAGATTTGTTTTAGAAATCTGTTCTAAAGTTTATTGCCTGCCGTTGTACACAGTTTGCCTTTGGGTTTAAATAAAATGTGGCAATTTAAAAAAGAAGTCTACTCATCTAGCTTCTGCTATGTGTACATATTATGTCAGAGCATGAGGGACAAACATAACCAGTGGGGGCCCCTTAAATTGAGGCCCTCTTAACAGAGCCCCTTAGGTAATTTGGCAATTTACCAATCTACAGATTTTGATGTAAACTGCGTTAATTAACATATCAAACTCTAAATTAAACTTTAAATAGAAACAAGTTGAAACCCTAAAAATTTAATAAAAAAATAAATCACTTGTTTGTGGATTGAGGATCTCTAGTAGCAATAGATGCTTCTCATACTTTTTATTCTTGTACTTGACTTGGACTAGCTCTGGTTTAATGTAATAAATAACCAGTATTTAGAGATTGTGACCAGCTATTATAGCCCTTTCAGGCATATGTTCAGGTCACACTCAGGAGCATTTTTAATTGGTGGAATTCATTAAAACAGCTGAGATTAGTTACTGTATCCATTTATAACCATTTATAACCATTTGTGGTAATGAATAGATTGTTAATTTATCCATTTATGAACATTGTACTATTTCTGGTTACGAATAGATTGTAAATGGATCCATTTATAAACATTGTACATTGTACGAAACAAAAAGTATTCCTTTAGCAATAACTAATGTGATGATTGCCTCAGGTTTGGTGTCATCCATGCGGTCTTTACAAACCTGCTGCTATGGTGCAACGGTGTGATGTCGGAGGCTGAGCACTTCCTGAAACACCACACGAGAAAGCTCACTGCCCTGGGCTACGCAAACGTCACCATAGGTAAGCAGCCCAGGGGGTCGAGTAGCCGCCGGTACCCAAGAAAGACGCACAACAGTGGGTTTGAGAGGCTCACGTCATTGGATGAAAGATGCCGGGGTGTGCGATGGTGGGGTTCGGGGGCGAAGGGGGGAAGGGTCAGGCTGCCCCGGCGGGTCTAGTTCGTGTCGAACGCCTCTCTCTTGGGTTTCACGAGACACGCACGGTCACTGGCCCCCGCCGCTGGCCCCCCGGCTCGAGCGACCTCAGACGCCTTTATCCCAGGCCGGGCTGCTCCCGAGGGCGCTGCAATTACAGTAACTGATACATCTTAAGCCAGGGCCGCCCCACCGGCCCCCTCGTATCCGGCCCGCCGAGAGGCCGGCTGCTCCACTGTTGTTCCCCCCTTTTTAATTAAAGGAAGCAGGAGCGTAGTGGTCCTCTACGGGGAGGGGTAGAGGCAGTGGTGCTACTGGGTGGAGTTAAAGAGCAGTCTTAGAGGGCAGCACCAGCGGGAGACGCATGAATGGTAAGCCTTCAACAAGCACAAGGGGAGCATTATTTTGCCGAGAGGGACGGTAAGTCATTCTATACCGTTGTACATAATTGGGTGTTTTGGTGTTCAGAAAGTTGATTGATGATACCACCCGATCCTCCAATCTGATGATCCTCGTTGCGTGAAAAAGACGTTTGCGGAAGGGGAGGGGGGTGATATTGATCAGACCACCCACTACTTCATAAAGACATGAAATCTGGAATGACTAGATATCAAAAGTTTGCTAGAGGCATTGTGAGGCTGAGTTCATAGATCCTATGCTTCTAAGAATGATCTTAGCCTTGCTTTTGGGAACCATGACCCAATTAAGCCATGGGGGCCAAAAAGAAGATTATTCCTGTACTATATTCCAGGCCAGCCTTTAAGTAAATATCATACCTTCCCACACAAGGTACTGTTTCTATAGATGGAAATTAATGTTTTAATACCGTTATATAAGATCCATGAAATCTTATATTACATTGACTGACCTACATTGACTGACATGTCATACATTATTGAAATAATTGCCCGGCCACTGACAGTAACACGCGGCTACATAAGATGGGATGGCATGCATGGATCTCACTGTGCTTCAGACTGACAGCGTATTTGTCATTTGTTTCAGTGGAAACCAAGCCACCCTGTAACTGCACCACCAGCGCCTGTGCCATGTTCTCCAACAGCCTCTACTACCTTTACCCCTTCAACATCGAGTACCACATCTTTGTCTCGGCGTTGCTCTTTGTCATGTGGAAGAACATTGGGCGCACCATCGACCTCCAGGGCAACCACAAGAGACTGGCGACCAGGACTCGGGGGCTGGTGGTGGGCCCCATCCTGGGTCTCGGTGCCCTGGCTAGCACCATTGGCGTGCTGGTGGTCTACATCATCCACGTGGAGGAGTCTGTGGACACCAGGGAGTCGGCCATCTCCATGTTCTACATCTACGGCATCGTCATGCTGGGGTTCATGTGCTCCGCCGGGGCCACGGGCCTCCTCATTTACCGCGCCGACCCGGTGCCCATGGACACCACCAAGAACCCCTCGCGGAAGCTGGACACGGAGCTCCTGTTCGGCTCGTCCGTGGGCTCCTGGCTGATGTCCTGGTGCAGCGTGGTGGCCGTGGTGACCACGCGGAGCGGCTCGAGCTACCGCTGGACCAGCCTGGCGTACTCGCTTCTCATCATCCTGGAGAAGTACGTCCAGAACCTGTTCATCATCGAGTCCCTTTACCGCCACCGCGAGGAGGAGGACGGCGAGGAGGCTTCGGGGGAGGAGGCGGCACAGGAGATCTTCTCCGTGACCTCCTCCTTGGCGCCGCCCTACGATGGCATCATTAACCAGGCGTATGAGAGCCCAGAAAATGGCTGCGTCACGTTGAACGGGCAGGAGGAGAACGGGCAGGCGTATGGGTGCCCACAGAAACATTTGGGGGTTCCCCTTCATGTCGGTACCAACGTACAGGAGACCCCAAACAAGATGAGGCAGATTCTGAAGAACATTGCCGTGTTCCTCTTCATGTGCAACATCTCAGTAAGCTAGTGGTTGAACCTCATTCAACATTTATGTTATTGCCTCATATACACGTGATTGTACCCCATTTCTGAGCTTGGCGGCTACTTTCTGCACCCCACGATCTAATCAGGAGGGGTTACTATTGATCTGTCTCTGCCAGTACATTAGTTAATGCGTTTATACGTCACTTGCAAGCTAGTCTGTGACAAAATGTTTGTTAATGCCTCGTACGCATTACCTTCAGTTAAGTGTTTGTAGCACAGATTTACCACGCAATGAAGTCGCAGCCTTGTGTGCAGAAAAGTTTAACCTAATGTGATTCTTTGTGGATGCAGCTCTGGATCCTCCCGGCCTTTGGCTGTCGACCCCAGTATGACAACGGCCTGGAGGAGGAGACGTTTGGCTTCACCATATGGACCACGGTTCTCAACTTCGCAATACCCATGAACCTCTTCTACCGCATGCACTCGGTGGCCTCCCTCTTCGAGGTGTTCCGGAGAGTGTGACGACACCGGCCAACGTGCGCCACAGCGCCTCATTGAGGCGGATTTCAGTAACACAGGTCAACTTTTTCAGGAGGAGCTCGGGTCATGTGCTTTTAGACATTCGAATGAGCATGGAAACGGATTTCTCAGTACTGAGGCCTTGTACTACGTTAGATTACCCCCTGAAGCGGTGCATTTACTGATCATTTTCAACTCCTCATCCTTTAACTACTTTAGGGTTGTCACTAACCCTGCATATGCCAAAAAAACGATTTTAAACCCAATCCCCAACCTTAAAGATGCACTCCGGAGTTTTTCAGCCAGTACATATGAATGTGGTGCTCATGAGACAAAACGGGTCCCTGTTTTTGAGTACTATGTCCCCCAAGGGTGTACAATTGTGTATCACACATTTAAAAAAAATGCATTGACATCAACTTGTATAATTCGTATTATATGAAATTAGTTTGGTGTACTTCTGATGCTGAAAGGCATCTTTAAACATACTGCTAACCAAATCCTAAACTTAAATTATGATCAAAGGACAACGGTTAATTTACATGAATTCTATCAATACAGACAATTTGGACTTTATTGCTGTACCTGATCAAGCTTGTCGTGGACAGTGTAACCAATGCAACAACCGGTTAATTAAAATGCTGAAATTACTTAAAATATTTCAAATAGTGTTTAAACCCAGTTCTGAGATTGTTAACATTTTAATTTTGGTCTATCAATACTATTAGTGTCCTGTGATATTCTGTGTCAATGAAGTCAGATTCTAAAGGGAATGAAGTCAAATATAAAAATGTCTAGGGTTATAAACCGATTAAACTAATTGTTGGACTGTCTGTGAAAGTCTGGCTATAAAGTTTATTAATGATATATGTATAGTGGCTCTCAAAAGTTTTCAACCCCCTTAGACATTTCCGCACTTACTGTGTGGAAACATTCGTTTTGGTACTGATCAACACAAAAAAACAATAATGTCAGAGTAAAAAATAAAATCTATAACTTTTTTAAAATTATTTACAAACACTGAGCAGAAAATGATTGATTGATTTGCATTAAAATATTCACCCTTTTATTTAATATTTGGTAGAGGCACCTTTGGCAGCAACCATAACCCTAAGTGTATTTATTTTAGTCTCTATCAGAATTGCACATCTGGAAATGTGTCTACCAGCTCTGCACAAAGCAATTTATTTGCAAAAATTGCTTAAACTCCGTTAAGTTGGAGGGCAGAATTCTGAATCTTACCACATATTCTTAATTTAATGGACGTCTGATTGGTTTTGACTGGACCACTCAATGACATGGACCGTCTTGTTCTAAGCCACTCCAGTGTGGCTTTGGCTGTGTACTCGTGGTCACTGTGGATTCCCTCCCATCGCAGACTGCAGCAGGTTTCCTTCTCAGATGTCTCTGTACTTTGCCGCCCTCCAACCACACATCATGATGCTGCCGCCATTACATTTCATGGTAGGGATGGTGTTCTCAGGTTGATGTGCGGTGTTAAGCTTGTGGCAAACCTAACCTGCCACTTTAGTGAAGAACCCGGAGTGTTCTTGCAGGATTGCAGTGTCTCCCAGCTCAGCCGTTAAGAGTTGCCATAGGCCTCAGGTGGCCTCAGTGAGTAAAGCCTGTTCTAGATATTTCCAGTTGTGCCATTTTCTCTCTCTTTTGTGTTAATGGATTATTCTGTGCTCCAGGGGACATTTAATGTCGGAAATGTTCCTATCTACTATCCCTGATTGGCGCTTTTGAAGAACCTTATTCCAGATTTTCTTTTAATGTTTCTTGGATTTAGTTATGTTGTTTTTTTCTCATTAATTGTTCAAACCAACTGGGTGACCTCCCAGAGGCAGATGGATCAAACCTGAAATGTGAAACACCTTGAACACAGGGAGATCGCATTAAACTATCTACGTGACTTGTAAAGATAATTGATCACACCACAACTCATTCAGGTGTGTTATAGCAAAGGGGTGAATACTTCATGCGCTCAGTTATTTTCCGTTTTAGATCTGTAATTAACAACTTATTTGAAATATTTTTATTGACTTTGACATTTTGGGCATTTGCGCTGATCAGTGACCAAAACAAATTAATTAAATCTAGATTGATTTCATGTCACAATAGTGGAAGTCTGAGGCGGGCGAATACCTTTGAGAGCCACTGTACATTTTATACAATACACTTCAGTTGTGGGGTTCCTTTTCATACCTTTACGTGCCATTACCGTCTCTGGGAGTCCTGTCTGTGAAAAAGTACTACCTCAGTGGTTTGAATGATTAATGAGGAGTTCCCTCGTTTGTAGTTCTGCTCTTGCACACTACTAAGGCACAGATGCACAGACATATTGGTGAAAGTGCGATTGTAAACCCGCGACTGAACTGTATCACATAAAATGCATATGCTTTTGTGGTCTGGTCACGTATACCATAAAGCTCCGTAAGGAAGAGCTCTGCACCTTCAATGGCACACAGAAAAGGAGTTATTAGGATTTATTAAGCTAGACAATCTTGATCTTTGTCATTTTCCCCCAGTGGTGCAGAAGGATTTGTCTCTAGTGTGTTATAATTGTCTGCAGTTCCCCTAGACAGCAGGAATTGTCCTATTCAAATTGCCTGCAGCTGTTTATTGGCTATGTGTGAATTCGTGGAGGCCTTCACATAATGAGTGAAAAAAGTCACTTTAAATTGCCATGGCAAATAAATCATGCTAACACTGGTTAAAAACTACTAACACACTGCCATGTTTGCAGAAACACACCAAAATGACTTAGTTATGCTACAAAATAGCTGTGACAAAATGCACCTGCAAAAGTCTTACTCTTCACTTTGTGTGCCATTTTTATGTATGTTTCAAATGCACATGCTGTAATGGATGACGTTCTCATTGGCCAGAAGAATACACAGGAGATTCAAAACACAGCTCTGTCAGAAACATGGAATTATTCCCTCTGCTGTAATGTTGGACTGTAGTCTTCGGAGTGTCTTCCAAACAGCCATTGGATTGTAGTTCTCAGGATCTCATAAACGTCTCGCTGGACTGTAAGTCCGTCGGATTATAGTTCTCAGAGTCTCTCACAACCTTCCCCTAGTCTGTAGTCCCGAGAAACTCTTATCATTGTAACATGTAACTTGTTGTGTCTGTTATCATGGCTTGTTGACATCATGTGTGTTGGATGACATGCCCATGAATTGGATGCTGAACAGTGGTTACAGGTCTGTACTTCAAGTAGCACTGTGAGACTAAACTTTCTTCATAGATTGTTTAGAAACCAATGTAAAAATACAGTTGTTTCCATATTACACATATTATATATTGTTGCAGTCAATTATGTAACTCAATTTGACTTGATAGAGAAACAAGAATATGTGGAATGGGTACCAATACACACTGATCTCCTTTTCAACCCATATCGTATTTCTGGGCTACAATTAACGACTGATGTGAAATTACTGGACGGTGTACATTATTTTCTCGGCAGCTTCATTTTGCTGATAAAGAGACTGTATGCATTTGAAAGAAATCTGCAGTTCAAAGCTGAACAAATAGCTAACTCCATTACAGTTTTGGTAGATAGTCAAAGGATGAGAAACTACAATACTTGACCAGATGTACAGATACATCGACTGACAGCCACATTTAGAGAAGTTCGAATCAAATATGTTGTTTCATACCTATTCTTTTAAAATTAACTAATTATCTTGAACTCTTTTTGAAAAGTGAGCAGTGACAATCTTTTCTTGTGAAGTTGATTGATTTTGTGATTAATTAATATTGTGGTTATGGTGTTTTACAATTAGCTAGGCTGTTGCGGTAGTGGACTATACAAAATTATTTAAACATTGGTGCTAACTACTGTACTTGTTCTCAGTTGTATGTGCCAATCTGTTGTCAGTGCTTATTAACCTGCCCCCATCCTATATACTCAGTGTATACAACATATCTGAATGTAGACAACTGTACATTTAGGCTCTGTGATGAAATGATTGTGAAATGATTACAAATACTGTAGGTTCAATTAAAAGGCATATTGTAGGTCTATGATCTACAGTGAAGGTATGACCATGCTACATGCATCACATTATAGCTGCATAGGAGTCCGATGACCCACTTCTGTTGACATCCCATCTTATGTTATAAGAAAGTCATATTTTTTTGGGGCCATAGCCCAGTGCTCTCTGCTGAAATGGCAGAAGCACTATTTCCCCATGCCTCAAATAGGCCACAATGTCAATTTCATTTTAATGTCCTTGGCCACCTTGTACGTTTACTAGCCTCATTGTTTGACTTGTCTCAACATCTCCTTAATTTAGTTACCAATAAAGGCCAACACGCCTGATTCACAATGTCGTCCAGAAGCCACGTGGGGGCGACAAAATGTTAATGTTTTAGGCTTCTACTGGCGTTCTTGCTGTTCATAGGCCACAGCATAAAATCATGTTTGGATTGTTTTGTATTCGCCATAAAGACGACAAACCGACATAACAAATCGACCCAATTGATTTCTGTAATAGCCTACATTCAACGGACCTGGTCTTTCTGATGTATTTAATTATAAACCTGAAGTCCCTTCAGTGTTAACATTTACACCGGTTTTAGACACTGTAGACGTATAGATTGCAAATATATTACCCTTGTATCAAACTCTTCAATAAAGATCAGCCAATTTTACAACTCAGCAATCACCCATTTTTTTCAGCCAGTCTATTCGCATTGTTTATGCAACTGTCCAATTATTCAAAACGGTTTGTGATGATGTCCTATAAATATTTGATAAAGTATCTACCTAATCTATTTATTATGAGAATAATAATCTCAGTTATAATTTACAAATGCCAATTATTATAACAATACTATACATTTAAGTGTTTAGCAGACGCTTGTTTTATTGCGTGCATACATGTTTATCACCACGTTGGATTCAAACACACCACCCTAGCATTGCAAGCGCCATGCACAACCAACTATTATTGTTTTAAATGGTTAATATTTTATTTTACAGTTGAAATAAGCCTGAATATTTGTCACTGATGGACATTTTCAGAGATAACAGCCGACGGATCCCTTTTTTGCAACTCTCACTCACATAGAGCAGGTGAATGTCACTCAAAAAGACAGATCACCATAGGCTCGATTTTCCATGAATGAAATTCATTTGACAAAACATAGCCCAGATTTGGCAGGAAACGGGGAGATTATTTTGATAGGGTTTCAAAACGATTTGACAGACATGCTGGGACGCATCTAAAAATAAAGATGACGTTTAAAAGCCGGAAACCAACCAACAAACGAAAAGCGGGGAAAGGTGCAGGCAAATGTTGCAGGACAGGGAAGTCTACTAGCGCGTTGGGACCGCAGGGGTGACTCACTGTCTGAATGATGTTGGTACAGCCTTACTTGCTTCAGACGGCAGCGCTCACTTGAAACTTATCTCTAATAATTTGGTGAGAGCTTTTCTACCAATTGTACTCACTTAAGTGTGCTGACTCCATAAAAATAGGCATAGGAGTTTCAGGCATGCAATTTGAGGATTAACAATATTAACCACACACAAAAGAAGGTTTAGTTCCCAAATAAGTGTGCTGCGTAGAATTTGCATTTCTATGGAAAATTTGTTCTAGGTACAATTCAGCACCACCGACAGCGCCCATCCATATCGTCGTACATTGTTCCCACAAGACTGAAACGCTCCGTTATGGATAAATTCATTAATCCCTTCATATGGCAATCAGGCCTTCTTGCTAACTGCATTCTTTTTCTATAAAACGGGCGCTTACAACAGAATAATGAGTGTGTATTGTAATCTAACGATCGCTGAGAATGCTGATGTATTTCTACCAACACGACTAACAACAATCCTTAAATGAAAGGACCTTGTAATTATGTGAAGTGTGTAACCTAAACTCTGATTTTCACACCAGGGGCGTGTGAATGTTGGCTCAGGGGTCTCCCTCCCTTCTCAATACGCTCATGGAACTCAAAATAGCTCCTTACAGTTTCAGTGCGGCTGCCTTACTTTGGCTGGGCAGGTCAGACGACACGCGCAGTAACAACGTAATGTCAATGAGTGACGCGCTTCCATCTTTTGGCGCCCCGAACGCTCGGTTCAGCACAACCGGGGCACCACATTAGTCTGAAATTCAATAGGCAATCTCTGCTCCATGTTTTGTAGTTACATTTATTTCAAACAGAATGGCAGTTGAAGGGACCACAGAGCCTCCTGAATTGGTCACCACTCGCGGAGCAATGGAGTGGCTATCCACTTGAGAGGACACAGGGAGAACCCCGCAAACTACCTCTCAGTTTAGAAATCCACGCTGTACCGTTACCTCTTGCGGAGATTATGTGGAACTCTACAGAATCAAAGACAACGTCCGACGGTGGAAAGGAATTGGTAATCCGAACACTGACGGGGTGTTTGCTCTCTCTGCTCATCCTATGGACGCTTCTGGGAAACATTATGGTGTGCTCCGCAGTACTCAGAATTCGGCATTTAAGAAGTAAAGTGACCAACATTTTCATCGTGTCTTTGGCTGTTTCGGATTTATTTGTTGCAATTCTGGTGATGCCATGGAAAGCTGTTGCCGAGGTGGCGGGATATTGGCCATTTGGTACCTTTTGTAATTATTGGGTTGCTTTTGACATCATGTGCTCAACTGCGTCTATCCTCAACCTCTGCATTATTAGCGTGGATAGATACTGGGCAATATCAAGTCCGTTCCGGTACGAAAGAAAAATGACTCAACGAGTTGCTTTTGTTATGATAAGCGTCACGTGGACGTTATCTGTACTAATTTCATTCATACCAGTCCAACTGAACTGGCACAAAGCCAGCGAAGACGAGGTCGTTGGAGCCAATAACGTGTCTTCGGTTGAAGTAGAGGAAATGTGTGACTCTAGCCTCAATAGAGAATACGCCATATCTTCATCTTTAATTAGTTTCTACATACCCGTAGCAATAATGATTGTGACATATACAAGAATCTATAGGATTGCTCAGATCCAAATTAGAAGGATAGCTTCCCTAGAGCGCGCAGCAGAGCACGCGACCAGTTGCAGGACCAACAGACTAGAGTGCCAGCACACCAATACATTGAAAACCTCTATTAAAAGGGAAACCAAAGTTTTGAAAACGTTATCAATCATTATGGGCGTATTTGTGTGCTGTTGGTTACCTTTCTTCATTTTAAACTGCATTGTTCCGTTCTGTGACAAACCTCCGACTGACAAAGACGCAGGTCTACCGTGCGTAAGTGAAACAACTTTTGATGTTTTTGTGTGGTTCGGCTGGACTAATTCATCGATGAATCCTATTATTTACGCATTCAACGCCGAGTTCAGAAAAGCATTTGCCAGTCTGCTGGGTTGTCGTCATTTCTGCTCTAGAACACCTGTTGAAACTGTGAATATCAGCAACGAGCTCGTCTCATACAACCAGGACACGATTGTCCACAAAGAAATCGTGAACGCCTACGTCAATATGATCCCCAACGTAGTAGAATGCATTGGACACGAGGACACGTTTGACAGGATATCACAGTTATCACACAACAATGAAAAGGCCACGGACTCCGTTTGTGACTTGGACGACTGTGAGGCAGATATCAGCCTGGGCAGGATGACCCCCTTCACTCCGAACGGTTTACACTGAAACCACTATTATATCACCTTGTGCGTAAAAGGATGTATTGCTTAAATCAGATATTGAGCTGTGTTGTTGTTGTCCCTTGCTGAAAAGTGACGTAGTGTCTTATTAAGAGAAGTCTATGTTTATGTATTTGTTCCGATGTTATATAGCTTCTAAGCTGTATATATTTGGAGCAGCAATGTACTGAAACTAATTGCATCTATTGACGCGTAGGGTTCATTTCATTTCCGTTGTGGTGCTGTATGGTAGGCTACGCAAGACTGGGTACAGCTTATCATTATCACGCTCACTGACAGTGTGACAGACCGTGGCACAAGAGGTGTTACCGCGCACGTTCATAACATGCAGTCGTTTAAAAGGCCTTATTTATTCCACGAAATAGTGCAATGTCGTTTTGAAACACGGGGAATGTTACATGATTTTGAATTCTTAAACTCTCCTATGAAATCCATCTCCCCACATACACTTGTATGTGCGAGGTACCACTCCTGTACACGTCCCATTATTAGGTTTGTTATGGCATGGCCATTGCCACTGAAGGCACATGCTATTTTAATGTAGTGGGTGCAATTATTAACTGTATCCTTCACGATGACATTACTACATACTTCGGCCATCCAGAATCATCCAATTATGTTGAAATTCCCGCACAACTGCGGGCTTTAGTCATATGTCGTAAGTCATATGTGTAGACAGTAGTAGACAGCCCCTGGTTCGTACATTCTCAGTCCTTGAACGACGTTTTACATCATCCCATCCGAAGCAAGCGGAGATGCTTGAAAAAATTATTTCTTGTAGATACAATTTGTAGTCATAACCACCGTCGATGTGACAACAGCTTAAATTGAATTGATGGTGATTTTAGCCTTGCAATTGAAGAAAAAAAAGTTGACTTGTCCCCTAAACGAAACCGTGGGGGAAGCTCTTGTGAATTGGACCGGCACTTGACATAGCAGTCAAACTACATCCGCATTCAAGATTCCTCTGAGGAAAAGCGACTACGTTAATGGCTTAGGTGACCAAAACTATGTGAATGAACTGCAGCCCGTTTCATGTGGAAGGATGACGTTGAAAGGCCCTCCCACTTTATTACGTTACACTGAACTACGTCTGAGCCACTGCCTCTGGCGCAAATTCTACAGATCGTTGTCAACAGAATTATGCAGATTAAGTAGCAGACGAACATTGTAACTCATTCCAAGGCCAAATGTTTGCAGGTTTATATATTACAAATAAGCTTTTATGGTCTTTTTTATTACACATTAAGAATTGACATTTTAGCATAATTTCTCATCCCCCTGTATCATTCGTAAAAACCCTTCCTCAGCATGTATGTACATCCATATACTGATGATTTTCTACCGCTTATTAGTAAGGTAATTCCTTCTGCTGGTTTTATATTCTTGAAAAATCTAAATGGATGCATATTCAGTGGGCTTTAACATTGCAAACATTCCAGAAATGTTTGTGCTTTGTCAAAAATGTTATTGTTTGTTTTTGAACAAACTTGAGATACTTGTGCTCATGTTTGGTTGGTGTGACGAGGTGTGCGATGAACTGATAAGTGACATTTAAAGGGCAGTCGCCAGGTTGACATTGTAAACCAACCAATGATATAT
>JACXGK010000903.1:31532-41694 GCA_016801125.1 Novumbra hubbsi
GAAAACCTGCAGACACTCGGCCCTCCGTGGATCCGGTTTGACACCCGTGGTTTACCTGGTCCTGCAGTACTGCACCGCTTCCATTCAAAGGAACCGTTTCAGAACTCAGTCGCACTGAATGCAGCCCAGCAGACGCTGCTCTTAAAGGAATGGGTTTCTTAAACAAATTCCCACAACATCTGAGGAAGCGACACCTTTTGTAATATTGGCCTCGTCTGACTTGTCCCATAACCGTTAAAACACAAATCCAAAGTTAGAAGAAGCAGAAGCTAAAACACCTTTGACTCTTTTTGGTGAATACCTGCCATACCTGGATCTGTAATTAGGGACATTCCATTCTGCGTCTCTTAAGAGCCGTTCACACCTTACATAAGAATGTGTCCAATATGCCCACTGTGTCCACACAGTGACCAGATTTCCTTCATCCCTGTAGGAAAAATATTGCATAGGTATTCTGTTAAAACAATATGCATCTATTTCTTTTAAGAGAGTGACTGACCCCTTATATCCGTGGCGCAACCTGTCAATAGTTTGGGGGCCAATGTAACAATGATTATCTGTTTTCAGTGTTGTTGTCTGTCTACACTACAAAATATCCAGACACAATGCATCCATAACCACCTCTGGCGGTGATCCGGATGATTCCAAAGTGTCCAACTATGTGGACAAAGTCTATCTGGACAAGATCAGGACAAAGGAAGTATGTTAGAACCAGATATTTATTATTCTTCTCCATCTCCAGTTGCTGCAAATGTAACCGTTCTCCATTCTCCACTGTAAGGGACTCCACTTGACACTGTCCATTAAAGCTAACCAGCTCTATGACTCCCCCTTAGTTCCAGTTGATGAGCTTGTTAAAATCACATGTGTAAACGAATCAATAACCAGTTAATGTGCAATGGCTTAAAACAAATCTTGATGCAAAACCCTACAGTGGTCAGCTAGAGGCCAAGGTCTGTTAGATGTACATTTCACCTCAGCTACTGTCCATCTTTTGAGAATGTACAGATGACGATATTATTGAATGTAAACTGTAGTGTGACACCATTTTGTAATAAAATACTCCCTAGCAGAGATTCAAATGTATTTTTGTGGTCACTGTTTCAGACGTACACTGTCCATGGTTGACAACCTTAGAGACATAGAGTTAGGCAACCCCTGTTCCGGTTGTAGTGGGTCAACACTACAGTAGACCTCTGAGTTTCTAAGTTTAGACATTCTTTATTAATGGGAGAATACTATAAAATGATTGTATGTTATACAGCTAACAGCTTTCACACTCATAGGCCTTACATGACTGATTAGAGTGCATTCCTAAAGACAAACAGAGTACTCCCATTTCCCATGTTGTTCCTCGGTTGCTCATTAAAGACGCTTTCTGGGACTTTTCGGGATAACAATCTATTTTTTCAAACCTCCCATTTTTGGCTGAATGTGTAATGAGCTGTCTGCAAGTGCATCATCTATAAGTAGAATCACAATCACACCTCAGTGTGGAGTGCTTGTTGCCTTTGAAGAAAATGTTTTTGTTGGCACAAAGCAACGAATATATTACATGCAGTCATGGACAAAAGTATTGACACTTCTTCCACTTTCTCCAAATCAATTGCCTTTTGCCAAAATAATTGCAATCTAGTGTTTTGGAGACAGGACATTCTCTCAGAACGGTTTTGGAGAGTTTAGGTGTGTTTTGCAGGCCGGTTTCCCCATGTCAAACCGTTAGCAGTGATGTCCAGCTGGGACACTTGCCATACAACACCTTTGCGTTGATTTGCTGCAGTTGAACTGTACTGTCCTGTGTTTCATGTTCAGCTGTAGTCTGTGTGGCATTTCATTACATTCTCTACCATTTGATCAGACCTTCACTGTGATTTGCAACAAGCTCACTTGCAGCCACTTCCAGCCAGATTGACCATAGTGGCATGGGGCTTACACTTGATAACCATACCCAGGGTGGAAACACAAACATCCATGTCTCTGAAAATATGCTGGTTCTCACACTGCTACAACCACGTGTCTAACCAACTTGTCAGACAATTCTACGTAGAATAAATCATTCGCAACTCTTTGAACTTCTTGAATTAGTATTTTCGTATTCTAGGGGCTTACAAATCATCACTTGTCACGGCCGTAGTGGGTGTCGGAACCAAACGCATACATTTGTAGATGGGATCGGTGAATTTATTTAAATAAAAACAAAACAAACACGAAAAATACACGGAAATAAAAGCATCTGTATTAGCAGCAAAAACGTATAACGAAACATATAACAAACTGCGAATTAACTTACGTAAGAACATGTAATATCCACAGTACAACTACTAAACCGTGGAAACGACCACAAACTGAGGCATAGGCACAAACAACAAACCAAGTAGGCTCCCCAATCAGAGACAACTGACAACAGCTGTCTCTGATGGGGAACCCTGAACAGCAGCATAGAGGTGCCTAGAGGCACCTCTACACGGCCCGTCCTGGCTGTGAGCCCGAGAAACAAAAGATGGCCAGGGGCCCCCAGCCAGGATGTGACATCACTGGTGAGTTCAGTTCCAAATAAAAGGAAAAGCACCTGCTTAAAATTGAACAATATTAGCGGAACCTAAAAAAGCTGTTAGAAATCATTTGATTTCAAGAATTCTTTGTGGAATAAGCTTTGAATTAATAAGATAGTATTTCTGCAAACCAAAGAAACACACATCTGTTAAAATAGAGAAAAACAACTTATTTCTTGTGTTACAGTGTGTAATGCAAGGAGGAGGGGAAAAAATGAAGAAAACCAGAATAATTTTTTGTTTGAATAGCTTTATGGATGAAATGGTGCATTATTTCAGTTAAGTGCAAGGGTGTCAATATGTCTGGCCACAACATAGATACATCCTTTTCGGGGAACTGGCTTGACAGTGCCACTTTTGTTGGCCAAAATTCCCGGAAGGCACCTTTAAGAAAATAATCACTTCCATCTAGGTGATGTGTTTCGAGGTGGCAGTTACAGACAGAAGAGGGGTGAAGTGAGGATTGCTTCCTCGAAATAGACAGAATGTGAGAGTAAGGGAGCAAAAAAAGAACTTGGCACTCTGTCGAGCAACGCGTCGTTTACTGATGTGTTTACTGATGTGTGTGATACATCAGGTATACTAGAAACCTGTTAGGCTCAAAGAAGATGGGGTCAAGTACACTGTGTTGGGGCTTTAATGGGTACATGTTATCTCTCTCATGTCAGGGATTAAGAGGTGTTCCAGATGTTTAGTCATTCCTCTGAGTATTAGCTTTCCATTTAGATTCCCTAAATCCTTCCCATTTGGCTAACTGCTATTTGTGTTATCTGTGAACGAATAATTAATACGTGAATTTCGTTTTAGTAAGTTCACCTTGTTTGTCTTTCTTTACTCCAGAAACAGTTCAATACTGAAGAGTTTAAGGACTTTGGTATTCCAGATCATGTCGTTGGCTCAGCACATAATTAAGAGGAGAACATTTTAAGAAGTCTGAGAACTTTCACTCAGTAAATGAAGAAAACAATCCATCTGTCTCCACCTCCTTCATCCTTGTCAGGTATGGGGTTTAATTTGCTCCCTGCAGTGGCAACCTGTAACTCATCGTACCAGCCGTAGAAAGGTTATAGGCTCTCACCCGCCGGCCGTGTTCCTACATGCAGGATGCATGCTGGGAAGATCCTCTTTGATCCCTCTCATTCACTTTTCCTCCTGGAGTGGAGGAGGCGAGCAGTACAGGTCAATCAAGACAGAAATAACTTGCCACGTGAGCGGTTTCTCACCTCGCACTGTGACCCTCAGCAAGACACTGTCTATCTTATAGGGACTAATAGGACAATGCTCACTAGATCCGCAGACTCACTGCACATACACAAGGGACCAACACCAGTTATAGGTCAACTTTGTGCATATTTTGTGCTTTCCATCCCTGTATTGTCTAGCACAGGGGTGTCAAACCGGTTCCACTGAGGGCCGAGGGTCTGCAGGTTTTCACTCTCACCTTGTACATGATTGATTAATTATGTCACTAATTGGTTAGGGCTACCCTCACCTGGTTGTTGGACACCCCTGGTCTAGAAGCTCAAGTACATCAAGTAAAAGTTTGAGGACAAACTTGTTGATTAAGGGTGATTCTGAATCTTGAGCTGCTGGGTGCATAAAACGTAGCCTTTTGCTATCATGTTACTGACCTGTTCCCAATTAACCTAATTAGTTACACAGTTACATAAGTTACACAGGTACACACCAAGTACACACCAGATACACACCAGGTACACACCAAGTACACACCAGATACACACCAAGTACACACCAGGTAAACACCAAGTACACACCATGTACACACCAGGTACACACCAGGTATACACCAAGTACACACCAGGTACACAACAAGTACACACCAGATACACACCAGGTACACACCAGGTACACACCAAGTACACACCAGATACACACCAAGTACACACCATGTACACACCAAGTACACACCAGGTACACACCAGGTACACACCAGGAACACACCCCACTTATCCTCTCAACAGCCACCTGACATGAAAGGGACAGTCACTCTGATTAAAAGCATAGTCCAAACATAGTCCAAACATAGTCCACACATAGTCCACACATAGTCCACACATAGTCCACACATAGTCCACACATAGGCCTCTGGTATTTGCACAACTGATTTACAGTTTTGTTTGATTTGTAACTTAAAAGTAAATCATGAATTGCAAGTCACAGATGTGTCCCAAGGTCAATGCGTTTATTAAAACAATGTGATCATGGAGGGCACTGAGATGACAAAAAAATATTTGCACTCCCACTGTAGTGATGTCCAATTGGCAGTGCTTCGTAGCAACTTCCAAATACTAGTAAACATTCATGGATATCTCAACTGTACGTTAATAATATAAAATCTTCCAGATTTGGGGAATTATGTGCAGAATTTCAGGATGTCATGCGTAGAGAAGACATTAATTATGCGCTGTTTCTCGCATGACTTCTACTTCAACCAAGTTACTGTCTCAAAATTCATTGGATGAGAAAGCTAGCGGTCCCTCCTGTCCGAACCTCACTTATAGTGTGTTTTCATAAGGAGGCATGGAGAATGCAATCGAGAAATGGCCCCAAAACCAAGGGAGACTGGCATCCCAAGCTCTAGTCTGGTGTGAAACCACAGGGGCACTGGGCCTCGGCCCGTCCTCCACGCGCCCAGGAGGCGTGAAAGGCGGCTGGTCTTGATGGTCCACAATGACAGGAGATTTGGAAGAAGTAGCCGACTCAAGGGGTTTTCTCTATCCGTCACTACACATCTGTCAAATAGAGCCTCTTTTTATTCTCATAGAGCTGCACATCTCCATTCGCTACTACTACTTGTCTACTTCTACTACTACTTGTCTATTACTACTACTACTGTTCACATGCAATTCATCTAACATCCGCTATGACGCTTAAAGCACAAATGTCTGCAGTGGCAAGTGGAAATAGAGTGAATCCCGTCTTACGGGCGCCGGATTACAGCAGGGCTCGGCATTTTCATCGTGCTACGTTGTGCTGTATTTTAGCTCCCGCTATGTCTTGGCATTTTAAATTACACTGAATCCGTCAGTCAGCTCCGTGAAACCGAAAAAAACACCCACAAAACTCAAGAGGCTTTCAGTCAAACTGCGACCCTGTCTACCGTTAAACGTGGGTATTTGTAATAAAAAATCACATGCTGTCAAAATCCAACCGGAAAGCCATGCACACTCGTTTCAAGGTGCACCTGTCTCCCCGGGTGGATGTGCTATAACTTCAAAATCATGCCAGGTTTTAATGTAATCCGGTAGCAACCACATGAGGGTCTGTCACCCCTCCAAACCGTGCCTCAATTCTCGCCGTCGCGTGGGGAATTCAGAAGCCGGCTACGGTCCCGGAGGCTCTTGGGTGACTTCTCTGTTACATCTGCCAGAGCCTCTTAGGTCTGGTGGGAATCGGGAAGCACGGGAAAACCAAATTGAAAGTCTCCCACCATTTTAATTGGTTTCTTTGCCGCAGCTTTGACCCAGAGAGCGACACGATAGCGTGAGGAAGATGGGCTGGGCGCGCTATGGGTCGAGTGCCGCCACAAGACGTCCATTATTGGCCAATAACCTGCACCTGAATTACATCCTCGCAGTGGATCATTAGGTAGCATCAACCATAAAGGTTCTTCTAAATCAGTAGGCCAAACATGACTGACTTGGTTGTGTTTACAGCGAGACGGTACAGAGGTAGATTGAAGGGGCAGTCTCTCCTTCAAGAATCTGCTGGCAGTTATTCAAAATGTTCTCACGCCAAACTCTTGTATAGTTTTCGGAAATTCTAAATTGTCATTTGTTCGATGTGTTAATGGGAACATAATGGCTTTATCAGTGCCCCATTTATTTTATTGTCTTCACCTGTGATCCGTGGCATGTCGGGTCTGGGACCCGTTTAGAATAGCAAATACTTCAGGGACCACCTTAAAAACCTAGCAAGTTTTACAATTACTTTGGCAGTGTTCACTGGCCTGAAGGGCAATTCATTGACCGAAGCAGAGTTTGCAGTTGGGAATAAAATAAACTGAAATGACAAACCATTCTCTGAGGGTATCTGGGTCGTCTCTGGACGAGTCTTACTGTGGATGGTTTGGGATGAATGGGTGTGGGCTGTCAGCCTCCTGGTTGTCTTTCTCCCATCCCTGCTCCCACATCGCTGGGGCGGAGCGGGCACCATGAAGGCCTGTGGGGTTTGGCGTCTGATACACACACACACACACAGAGGAAACATGTTAGTGAAAGTATTGGCCAGGGAGTTCTCAGACACCAGTGATCAAAACTATTAGTTGCTACTCTGTATTGCGATTGGCTTTTAAGGATTGTTGCCTGTGTCATCACCAGAAAAATAAACAGCAATCCAGCTAACAAACCAAGAGATATTGTGACCGGAGGTAGCGGCCACGGCGAAAACAAAACAAACACTCTGCGACTATACTTCATTTACAATGTGCGCATAACTAAAGCAAATAGGGCGACTTGAGGATAAGAACCAGCAACCCTCGTTTGAAGTTCCCAACACCCACGACCTCTAACCCTAACGCTAACCCTGGTCCCTGCCCACTGGAGGGAGGACAGTATGACCTGCACTCTGCAACCACAATGCAACCACATATCTGACTGAAAACCCTTAGAAACCCGCTAAAGCTCCCGTCATTTGTCCGCTGACAGATTGTGTATGAGTGGCATCTACTGGGCACTATGTGTCCGTGGGCACACAGAACACCTTCGTTGCACAGTCAAATGGGTAAATGAGCACTGAGAACCCACTTCCGGGAACCACACGTCAACGCCCGGTGCCGTCTGCCTGTACGGGGACCACAGGGCATGAAGCCTCTTTCTCCTGGGACGTTGTCTGGTTTCCACAGACCCATGCTGATATGGCCTATAACTGAATATGCAGAACAGCAGCTCTGTCTTCTGTGTGCTGACCTGCGTCGACGCCGTGGCTGTGACGTGGTGCGCTGGAGGGGGATGCAGGCAGCGGCTGAATAGATTCTGATGCAGAGAATCACATTACAAGCTGTGTCCACTGACATGGTGGCAACAATGAGTTCTGATGTTCCGTCTGTTACGCCGCAGAGAGCCTGTTGGTCAACATGGTGTGACAGCTGTTTGAAGTGGAAAAGAAGCGTGCTGTGATGCTGACGCTCCTAAAGACCTCACAGGCATAAAGATGCGTTCTTTGCTGTGGTGAAGGATGTGTTTGTTCTGAGTTAATAATATAAAGTGGCCAAATGCAGAATAATAGCAATATAAAGAATTTAAGCCACTGTGGTGTTTTGTCAATTTCAAGAACTGAACTAACTTAATAATATCGGTTTACTGCTTGCAGACCCAAAGTGTAAATGTAGCAGATACACACTTTCAACGTGATGAGCTACTCAAGCTATTAAGCTGTCTTGGTGATTTATTCCATTTTTCTGGCACTCAGTCTGGAAGTCTAGCCCAAGGGCATTAATCATCGCTTGCCTGTGTGCTCTGGCATTTGCGTCCACAGATGGATATGGTTGGAGTCTCTCTGCAGGTTAATGACTACAGTGAAATGTTCATTCACAGCGGGTGTCTAAAATGAAATATACAAATTATCACATTGTTAATTAACATAGCTCATATCCAAAGCTAAACCACTTGCCCTGCCAGCATACTATCTTAGTCCAATGTCTTTGTCTTTATGAGTTTTAACAAATTCCCCAAAGTTGTGGGTTTATTACTTTCTCAGCATGTATTTCATTTTTCTTGGAGTGATCCTAAAAAGTTTTCCTGGAGTTTTCTCTGTCACCAAAACACAGAAGAGATTGCAGAGGCTCTCAAATCACACTCAAATCACACCTCTCATCCACGCAACCAAAACCACTCAATGAAAATGAAAGATTATTGCAAGGCACCAGTGAAACACCATGTTGACTATTCTTTACCTGACTATATGAAGCCACTTCTGGCAGAACACACCGAGTATCAATTCCTCTGGAACAATACCTCCATAAAATATAACAAATGCTAGATCTCCGTAAAAACCCTGGTAAGAGTCTCTCTATTCAATTGATATTCAGAAAAATGGTTCACGGATTGTGCCAGTGCAAGTTGTTAATCAAATCTGCCTAGACTGGTAATCCGTTTGTGGTTAATAAAACGTGCAGAGGTTAATAGAAATTTCCTAGACCAGTGGTGTTCAGCTGCATGCCTCAGGACCCAGAGCCTGGCCAGGGCTGAGGAGTCACGGAAAGCAATGACCTGTGCTCATCTTGTCTATAAGGCACTCGTGCACAAATGTCCACCATATATTGTTAGGTTAATAACATATGGATGCACACGTCTGTTATATACACATATCAAACCCGGACTTGGATGACTAACTCTGGAGATCCACAGATTTGAGTTGAGTTTTTACACCTCACATGTGGATTGAGTTACAATTAACTTTTTAGGTGGCACATTTTCTCTGGGGATCTGTTTTCTGTTTTCTGTGATTGTGTTTTGCTTTAACTTACCTGGTGACATGAAGAATAAATAAAATTAAACATCAGTTGTTTTTTCTGAGTTCTAACTCTTTTGTCATCACTGGTACCCCCAGCAACGTCTTATGAACTAAATCTTTTCTAGTTCATGTGAGCCACTGGGAACTTTTAAGTGGTCATCCAAGTTTCACAGGAGTATAAAGACAAGTTGACAATTGCTTAGGGGCTGTCTAATTAGCAAAAGGAGTCCAGCCAAGAATCAATTTAGCTTTTAACCTAACCCCACAAAAATAGAAAAGGGGAATCTAAAAGCCTGGCAGGGATATATTTAGTTACTTGACCAGCAGCACAATACAAAGTCAAGCGGATAACGGATTCAAGAACCTCAGAGACACGTTCAAAAGAACAGCCCCTCAAACCGTTGAAGCGTTCTGCCCCCTCATTATATTCTTATTAATCTTCTTCACTTGTTCTATATGTGTTTTAGTCTTTGACCCAGACCCTAGGCAACAGCACTAAGGTGTAACAGAACCAGACAAGCCCGGTCCACTGCTCTCTCAGCAAAAACCCTCTCTGTTTTTACACACTGTCAGATACACTGTCAGATAAACCACATAAATGTGTGCATCCTGGGTGACTATAGTAAAAAACACTCGGGTAAACAATGCCATGTCGGTTTCCTACGAATCCAAGCCTGTCTCTTTGATTTCCTCTCCATCCACTTTTTTCATCCTTTTCGTTCAGTCTGTTCCACTCCCCCTTTCTTTCTGTCCCAATTACTTGTGCTCAGTGTGAGAACAGTCTCCCCCTCTCTCCCGTCTCTCGGGTTTCTCCGGAGCTCCTATACAGGGGCGCCTGGACTCTGAGATGTACACGGTACATTCATCTCCTCTCAGCTCTACACGGGGTCCCGCAGAGGTCCTGTTGAGGCTGAGTCCTGTCAAAACGCGGTCAGTCAGTCAACGCACACTGATGGAGCAGGTCTTAAAGAACCAGGCCTTAAAGAACCAGGCCATAAAGAAACAGGCCATAACAGATACAGACCCACAATACTTGTAATGCTAACTTGTACTTGGCTGTTTGCACGACCCCTTCTGAAGGTCCTTGCGTCCAGGGCGGGTTTGCCTAACTGAGAGGTCATGTAGCTTTTCAAGAG